>JANAVB010018199.1:15222378-15499645 GCA_029216955.1 Iris pallida | reverse complement strand
GCACTTTGGCTTTGAAAGCACTTTGTTCTCCTCATTTTACGAGGCATATGTTCTCAATTTCTAGTCATTTTAACACTGAACGACTGTTATGCACACACAGGTAGAAAATATACTGATTTCACTATGGGCGCATAGTGTCTCTTTTGGCGCATAGGGTGTAGGCGCATAAAGATTGCATGATCGTGGGTAGATCGTGGGCATGCTTCGATATACGACTGCTCGTGGAGACTGATGTGGCCGCATGACTCGTACTATGATTGATCATGGATGTTGACCGGGGCGTAGGGTCGTTTCTGTCTTGGGTACATAGTGCTGGGAGCAAA
Organism: Iris pallida; assembly: GCA_029216955.1. Taxonomy (NCBI): domain Eukaryota; kingdom Viridiplantae; phylum Streptophyta; class Magnoliopsida; order Asparagales; family Iridaceae; genus Iris; species Iris pallida. Next base: position 15,499,322 of record JANAVB010018199.1, on the reverse strand, counting down.
CTATGCGCCCACTTGGGCTCATGTTTTACTGTATGGAGAAAATATTATGGTCGCATAGCCCCTTTGGCCATGTGGGCGCATAACATCTTCTTTATGTGGGTGCATAGTCCTATATTTTCATGCTTCTACAAAGACCCCCTTCAAAGTTTTTGATACTCGAACGAGTTCGGAATACTTTGAAAGTAGCATGGGAGACTGTCTTCAATAGCTCTATGGGTGCATGACAGATCATCTCCTTGGGCGCATAAATATTGCCAGGCTGTCAAATATGGCTGTTGAGATCTTCCTTGAAAATCTAAAGCAACAGATTCGTTGAACAGAATTTGAAGTGGTCTACTCTTTGTACGATGTCTATGCGTATCCCACGTCAGCAAAATGTGGGCACATAATATGCAAACGTTGGATCTTGTATGGGCGCATAGTACCCTATTTTACCTATAAATATGCTCGAGGAGAGAGAAAATTTATTCTTCCCTTTTAAAAATTTCCAAGAGTTTTTTTTTCTCTTTCTCATAAAATTATGTCTCCCAAGTCTGCTTCGACTCCCAAGAGGTCCGTGAAGGGTAAAGAGGCTGCAGCGAGCGGTTCTCCTCCTTCGGCAACGTCTTCACCTGTCCAGGCCCCATTCTGGGTGAAGCGATGACCTTAAAACAAAGTCCAGAGCGTTAATTTATGACGCTCGGACTGATCTCTGCTTGGGCGCATAGCTATTGATATGCGCCCAAAGCAACCTTCCTCTGTCTAGCATTTTTATGCGCCCACAGAGTCATGTGCACACATACTTGTTGCTTTTGACTGCAACATGTTATGCGCCCACACAGAAACTTTCTGTGTTCAAGAAGGAATTCTATACGCCCAAAGCCACAGTGGGCGCATAGCTCATAGGAGTATAGAAAGTTTTTCCAGGACTTAGTCATTTTTCTGACTTTTTGTTCCTTTTTTTGCAGTTGACATGGTTGTCCCAGCTCTTGGTGGGATTCCTCTCAGCTCTGCCAGCCAGGCTCTGGATTCAAGCCTCATCACCACCATGATTAGGAACGTTCAAGCTAAGATCAGCCAAAACTAGCCTTCGGTGCGGGTGATCACTATGCTTGAACAGGACAATACATTCCTGAAGCAGATGATGAACAATGAGAAGTTCGAGCTCGGAGGGGCACGGAGCTTCAAAAACCGTACTTTCTGTTCGGTGACAGCCTGGAGTTTGAAGATGACGAGCTGAAACTTCTAAGGGACCCCCTGGTGGTCAGATTGAACGACCTGAGGATGTGATTGTCGGCTATGGGACGCCAATACCCTCTGTCGGGACTTTACTAAATGTGCGATGACCCCTGATGGTAGAAGGGTCTTTGCGAGGACTAACTTTTCTTTCATTACTTGATGGGATGGCTGGTGCTGCACTATCCCAGATTAATGAATGTTGGGCTGATGACAGACCATTTGGCAGGAGATGCCTTTCTTTGGAGGTTCAATGACGCAGACTGGGCCGTCACCTGGGTGCCTGCTGTAGGAAGGCATTGAGCTTCCTACAGAATTATGAGTTCTTTAGAGTGTCCCCTCCATATGGCAGTGGCCGCACAGGCGATACTTTTGTAGATGAGGGATCACTCACTACGAGCTTGACTCCTGAAGCATTTCGTTGGCTCCAGTTTATCAGGCCTTCTCATCTAGTGCTCAGGGATAGTACTACACTTTCCTGGAACCTTATCTGCCAAGTCATTTTGCATGGCAGTTTGGGTATAGCCAGCTTCTTCTAGCAACCCTAGCCCTCATCTTCAGTCAATAGGAAGCCTGATTGATGGGGCGCGTGCATGGGGCTATTACAATATCGGATGCACAGGGGCAATTTTTACTTTACAGAAGATAAACCTGAAACTCACCTGCTCTTTGTTGCTGCAAAGTTTTATACTCAGGTCAATACCTTAATCCTCGGTATGACCCCGAGCAGAGTTTAGTATCAGGGACTAGGCTTGCCCCCACTCTTGCCGATATAGGACGAGCCCGAACAATGAGGGGCCATAGAAGGGGAGTGCCGCACCTGCAGCAGAGTCGGCTATAGCACTACCACGGAGGGTAGCTCTTGAAGAGCCGGCTGCTACAGTACCGCAAAGAGAAGATATTGAAGATGACACTTCTCTCCCTGATCTTCCTCAAAAATGAAAAGCTTCGACCGAACTGGCTTAACAGTCGACTTTTAAAAGGAAGAAGAAACATGTCGTCAGAGGTGCAAAAAAGGTCAAGGATGTGGGTGTCGGCTCGCCTCCTCCAAGAAGATCTTCCGGGAAACTCAAAGGAGTGAAACGGCGTCTCGGGCCGTTACTATCTCGGAGGTAGATCCCTTTCTGGATTCCATAGACATTTTGGTAAAACCAATACTCGTGTAGTCTTCAAATAATGCTCTCTTACCCTTGTGTTTGTCCTTTGTACAGGACGTTAAAGTCGTGACCGAGTCAGGTGCCTCTTCGTCTAAAAAGGTGGACGTGACGACGATGTCCCCCATTCGTTCTCAACCGACGGATGAAGCCAGTCCCTCTTATGATATCTCTTTAGGAGAAATGTCTGAGCTTGGGGCTCTAATAAAGGAGTTGGACGAGAGTCAAGTCCAATCAACTCAACCTCCTGTGGGTACATTATTCTTGCACCTTACTTCGGATGAGATTTTCTGACTTTAATTTTGCGTACTTCTCATGAGGCTGACTTCCGTCGTGTATTCCCTTGTAGACGAGAAGAGGGAACAAAGTACAGAGGCTGCCCCAGACACTAGGACAAGACAAGAAGTTGCCCCCAGTTCTCCCGGGGTAGTCAGTGCAGAAAATTTTGTCAGTAAACCGGCATCGGTTGCTGAAGAAGTAGTTGAACGACGCATTGAGATGGTCGCTATTGAATCCGCTATGGGTCCAGCTGGGCCGTAGAAGACAAGCAACCTGCATCTGTTTCAGCTGAAGTTGACATTAAGCGACCTAGGTCTGCTCTTGTTTCCCTAGCTCAAGTGGAGATTGAGCAGGCATGAGGTATAAAATTACAACTATTTCACACTCTTTTAGTTTTTCTTTCCGTTACTGATATGTATATTGCTTTATTGTCAGGTTCGACTTCTTTCCAAGTATCTCTTCCTGGGGCGAAAGATCCCTATCAAGCTCCCTCTCCACTACTTCCTCTGAAGATGATGAAATGGCTCAGGAAGTCATAAAAGCTTTATACTCTATCCTGAAAGTGAAGCTTCCTGGAGTCTTGAACCGGAATGCTGCCTTCGGGCCTGTAAAGGCTATTGCTGAATGCCAGGTGGCGGTCCTTAAAAGCATTGCGGTTACGAGGAGTGGGCAAATGCTTTAAGGAAGTCCTAACTGACTTGGAAAATCGAGTGACCAGATTCCGTGAAGCCAGTCGACGAAGCCCAACCTCGATGTTTCTTGAAGAAGACGCGGCTTTGGCTGCAGCTATTAAAGAGGAGGAGACTTTCCAAGAGAGAAAGGAAGCCCTGGCTAAAGAGATTAGTGAGCTGGCTGATCAGTATGAACAGTTCAATGCTGCAAACCAAGCTCGTATATCTTCAAAGGACAGGCTGGCCGTCCAGATCACCGAAAAGTACAATCAGATTGTGCAGCTTCATAAGAGATTGCCCAGCTAGGTACCAACTTAAGAGCGGTTGTGTTTGAAGAGAGGACTATACAGCTCAGGCTGTTGTGACTGTCACAACTTCAGACTAATTGAAAGAGCAGCTGGTGAAGTTAGAGGAGGAGCATGTGAGACTAGTTCCCTTCAGGGATGAGACTAGTCGACAGGAAGAAGTGCATCGTCATGCTCTTATCAAATCACAAGCTAAAGTCCCGGCTTTGAGGGATAGCATCAATCAATTGTGTATCCCTTAAGTCTTCTTATTTGTAATTGGCTCATTTAGCCGTAAAACTCTTATATCCTGCTTTTTTATGAACAATTCAATGAAGAATCTTTTGGCTTTCTGAACTCATGAATGTGGTTTGTAAAATATCAGAACTTGAGGTAATATGGATGTAGTAGAGATATTTCTGGTAGGTATTTCACTGGAGAATTGGATGTAGACTCATTACCCATTTTATATTCAAGGTTCTTGAATATATCTAATAAGTTGAAAGAAGCTGCTAATAAAGGTAATATGGACGTAATAGCAGAAAATGTTTTATATCTCGACCAGAGGTAATATGGACGTGGACGGGTATATAACATTTAAGTAGGAGTCTAAATAATTCAGAGGTAATATGGACGTGATTATTTCTGATGAGTGTTTTACTCAGAGGATATATGGACGTGGCAAAATATTTCTTAATTATCCTACTGGAGAATATTATCAAAAAATAGTTCAGAGGTAATATGGGCGTGACCGTTTTCATAAGATCGAGTTTGGACAGAGTTCAAACGAAGATAATTTTTAGAGGATCCATTATCCATAGCGTATTCAAGACTCTTGAAATACGGATAATAGTTAGACAATTCTCTGAATCACATAAACATCACACTGTACATTTACATGATTAGAGTAGGGTATCTGTGAACGCTGAAGGTTAAACATAATATTTCTTCAGGAACTTGTCGTTGATTGGCATCATAAGCAAGTCACCATCAAGCTTGGTTAGTCGATACGCACCATTAGAATACACTGATTCTATAACGAAAGGACCTTCTCATTTAGGCTGAATTTTCCTTTTGTCTTGTGCGTCATGACCATTGGTCTTCTCACTGCTAAGACCAATCACCAACTTGAAAGATTATTTCCTTCACCTTTTTATTAAAGGCTCGAAATGCGTGCTTGGTATAGCTCAATACGTTGTTGAGCTAATAAGAGTTTTTTTCTAGTGCTTCAAACTCTTGTAGTTACAGATGGTAACTTTCTTCGGTAATCAACTCATTGCTAGGGCTACCCGAAGAGAGGAAATCTGGATTTCTAGGGAAAGAACTGCTTCACTTTCATAGACCAGAAAGAACGGCGTACTAGCTGTTGAATTCTGAACCGTTGTACGGTAGGCCCAGAGACATTCACCGAGCTTCTCATTCCAATCATGCTTGTTTAAAGACACGAACTTCTTAAGAAGTTTGGTGATAGTTTTATTGAAAGCTTCTGCTAATCCATTAGCTGCTGGATTATAAGCAGTAGAGGCTACATTCTGGATTCGATTCTTATCGCAGAACCGATAGAATGCATGGCTCACAAATTGTGGACCATTATCTTGGATGATCCTGCGAGGTAGGCTTAAGCGGTAGATGTCATGATGTTTGACGAAATTGATCACATTTGATGTCTTTACTTCGATGAGCGGTATAGCTCCCGCCCATTTGGAGAAGTAATCGGTTATAGCCAGGATAAACCGATGTCCTCTGGAGGATGGCGGGCTAATTGGGCCGATGACGTCCTATCCCAGGCTTCAAAAGGCCAAGATTATACTATCGGGTGTAGAAACTCCGAAGGTTGATGAATGAAATCAGCCTGGAATTGACAAGCCCTATACTTCTTTTCATATTCAACAGCATCTGATATCATCGTGGGCCAATAATAACCTATTCGTCTAAGGCGATCTTATAATTTAGGGGCCTGGTTGGTATGTACCACAAATTTCTTCGTGAGCCTCATGTATTGTATGTTTTGCTTCTGTGTCTGATAAACATCGTAATAGTAACCCATCATAAGAATGTCGGTATAGCATTTTGGTAGCTATATTAGTAAAATCTGAGGGATCGTCGTTGGATAGACACTGCTTCCTTCGGGTCATCGGGAAGGATTTCGTAGACAACATAGTCTATGAAAAAAATCTCTGATCTTTGATGTTGACGTTCGTCTCTGCTGCGTAGATGTGATGAATATGCAAGGCATCTTTCACACAGAATAACTCTCCAGACACTGTGATTGAATGCTGAGTATTGATAGAAATGGTCAAGGAAGCAGCCAGACCGGCTAAAGCATCTGCTTCTATATTCTTTAATCGAGGTACGTGCTCGATGAAGAATCCAGAGAAGGTAGAAGCCAACTCGATCGTCGCTTTGTGATATGGAATGAGATCTTCATGACGAACTTCATAATTCCCTCGAACCTGACTAACTATTAGCTTAGAATCACCATAAGCTTCAAGATAGTCAACTCCCAGTTGTTTTGCTAGTTGAAGGACAATCAGTAGGGCATTATATTCGGCCATATTGTTGGTGCAAGGCTCCACGAGAGACTATGCATGGTGTATAACCAGATGATCGGGTGAAACAAGCACGATCCCTACTCTGGCTATAATATTTCCTTTAGGTCATGTTCTTGACGCACCGTCAAAAAACATTCGCCAAATGGGGATTTCCTCAGTTGCAGTGTTAGACTCAATCACTTTATCTGGAATTTCATCATAAAGTTTTGAAGATTCTTGCACTAGATGAGTTGCTAAGAAGTCAGCTAATGCTTGGCCTTTTACTGCCTTCTGAGGAACGAACAACATATCATACGGAGTCAACAGCATTGCCCATGTAGCTAAACAGGAATTAAGAGAACCTGGTTTAGTCATGAGTATTCTGAGAGGATTGACTCTAGATATGATATGGATAGTCTGTCCAGACACATAGTGACATGTCTTCTGGATAGCAAATATCAGTACGAGATATTCCTTTTAAACAGGTGTATATCTATGTTCGGCACCAACCATCGTACGACTGAGTTAATAGATTGCCTATTCATGACCGCCTTTATTCTTCTGAGCTAATAGGGCACCAAGAGAATGATCCATAGCACAAATATAACAAGAAAGACTTTCCGACTATCGGAGCCACCAACACTGGGGGGCTTGTGATACTTCTTGATGTCGTCAAATGCACACTGACATTGTTCAGTCCAGACAAATATACTCCTTTCTTCATGAGCTGAGTAAACGGTTGACACCTTCCAGAAAGATTTGAAATGAATCATCTGATGTAGGCTAACCTTCCTTGAAGTCTGCGTAGCTCTTTGAGATTTCTTAGAGGACGCATATCGAGGATAGCTTTAACCTTCTCCAGGTCAAGATGTATACCCTTTGAAGTGATAATAAAACCAAAGAACTTGCCGCTGGAGACTCCCAGAAAAGACTTGGTTGGATTCATCTTGAGTTAGTGTGTACGCATCAGTTCGAACACCTTTCTCAAATCTTAGAGGTGGTTGCCCTTGAGACTACTTTTAACTACAATATCATCTACATAGCATTCCACTGTTTTGTGCAAATGATCGCAAAAAATTGTGTTCATAGCTCGATGGTATGTCGTACCCGTATTTTTCATTCCGAAGGGTATCACCGTATAGCATTATACCCCCAACAGTGTTCGAAAAGATATGTATTTCTTATCATCGAGGAATATCTTGATCTGGTTGTAGCCTGAGAACCCATCCATGAAGGACATTCGTTCAAAGCCACAAGTATTGTCAATCATTACGTTGGTGATTGGTAGAAGAAACTCATCTTTTTGGCATACAGAGTTCAAATTACGGTAATCGATACAGACTCGAACTTTACCCTTCTTTTTTATGACTAGAACAATGTTAGCAACCCAGTCAGGGTGTTGTTCTTCGCGAATGAAACCACTTGAAATAAGCTTTTTGACTTCACTTTCGATGGCCTCCTTGATATCTGGTCGGAACCGCCGTTGCTGCTGCTTTACTGGCTTAGCTCTAGACGAGATGTTTAGGCGGTGCATAGCAACTTTAGGGTCTAAGCCTGGTATGTCTTCATAGCTCCATGCAAAGACGTCGATATATTCTCTTATAAGCTGTATAAGATTGTCGTTCTTCACTAGACAGACTTTTGCTGATAATGATTGGTTTAGGAGATGATTCATCCCTAAATTAAATTGGACGACTTTGTCTTCAATAGGTGGTTCACGTTATTTGAAACTTAACTCCCACCTGGTGTCCATCTTTTGAGCCTATTGTTCGAGCTCGATTGATTGGACATCTTCTGTAATTTGGTCAACTGATACCATGTTGACGGATAGAGTTGCATTGAATATATCTCCAATGCTGGAGTCTGAATCCCAGAGGCAGGAATCAGAAGAATGAGAACAATGATCAACTTCAACGTCTGATCCTTCAAGAGTTGTTAGAGGAGTAGCATAACCCAAACCAAAACCCACTACTAAAATATCATCAAATAGCGACGTAATGTAGCGACGGCAAGAAATTACGTCGCCAGTAGCGACTTCTTTATAAACACGTCGCAGAACGTCGCTGGCTAGCGACGTTCTGCGACAGGAGTATACTACGTCGCTGAATAGCGACGTTCAGCGACATATTATAAGTATATGTCGCCATTGTTGCGACATTTAGCGACGTCAACACGTGACGTCGCTAAGTTATTTTACTTAGGGCACGTCGCTGCCTTCTTTCCCCCCCTCACTCTCACTCGAAAGCTCCCAAAAATTTTAATTTCCCCCCCCACCCCTTCCCCCGGCGACTCGCTCCCCCTCTGTCAGTGCCCTCCCCCCCGGCGACCCCCTCCCCCCAGGCGACTCCCTCCCCCTCCGGCGAGCTCCTCCTCATCGAGATCCTCCTCCTCGAGCTCCTCCTCCCCCAATCCGACCTCCTCCTCCTCTTCCTCAGTAAACCCTAACCTAACTCCTCTCCTTCCTCCTCCTCCTCCTCTCCCACGGACACACACACACACACGGACACACACACACACACGTACACACACCACACACACACACACACACACAGACACGGACACACACACACACACACACACACACACACACAGACATTGATATGCACGCCAAGTGTTTGTCAAAATGACTCAAAGAGCATCAATGCTCTAAATTCAAATTTTAACCTTTAGTTTAGGAGTGCTTTGCTATAGCTTTAGCATTGGTATGATAATCTAGCATACAAGAGTATAATAGAAGTAGTTATATGATTGGGGGATTTGTGGTTTAAGTGGACTGTGGGTGTGTATTTGTGGGGCTATTTATTCCATATGTGATCAACCATGTATGACTGTCCAGTCATTGTATATATATATAGACTCAAGTTTGTAAGTGTGAATGTATACATTGTTAGTCTCTTAGTAGGTCAGTCCATTGCCTTTATATCGATTCAATCCCTTAGCTTTGTTCAGTCAGTGAGCTTTGAACAGTCCACATTTGATCCACATGTTAGCATTTACCACTGTACAGTCCAGTTTGGGGGATTACCACAGTGTAATATTCAGTCCCATATCCATTTGGTATCAACTATGTGTATCAGTCTTGCTTGGCATATTGCAGTCCATATTATCTCTTCATATCAGTCCAGGCATTTATTTAGTTCCAGTCGTATTATTTGTCTTGTATTCAGTTGTTCAGTCCCATGACTGACATATAATTAGGTATTGTTTGGTTGAAGGATTACCTTTTTAGTTTATTCCACCCTTGCACATCGACATTAGTTATCAACTTAGATGTCCAGCCTGTCCTTAAATCAGTTTTGAATCAATTATTCAGCCCCTAGATTGCTTATTGGTTAGTTCAGTCCCCTATTGAATATGAGTTCAGTTCCTGAGGTCACTTGACTAAATACTTGAGTATCAGTCCCTAACATCAAGTATCTAGTCACCTACCTACCATCATCAGTCCATGCCACACAGGTTCAGTCATATTTTCACAAATGGGTCACCTACCTACCATGCATCAGTCCATGCCGCATACGTTCAGTCCCTAACAGTCCTTGTAGATTTCATTTTCCTTAAACTGTAAATATGACTGAGATTGGTTTTCCTATTCCTGAGATAAATCCACTGAATGTAACTGATTCCCTTGAATAACTGAAATTGAATTGACTATTAACCAATAACGATAAGGTAAAGGGTACCAATAGCGATAAGGTAAAGGGTACCAACTTAAGGTATTGGTATTGGGATACCAATAGCGATAAGGTAAACGGTACCTTGGTAGGTAATGACTAGAAATAGGATATTTGACTTAGATTGGACTAAGAGTTGACAAAGTCAACTATAGGTCAACCCTTGACCTACTTTGACCTTGTTTGACTTTATTTGACTTAGGTTGACCTTGTTTGACATTGTTTGACTTAGTACAACCTAGTTTGACCTAGATTGCATATCATTGATATTAGTAACCGTCCGCTACTATGTGTGTCCCTAATAAGACATAATATACGAACTTGTGCTTGTTGGATAAGTGTGTCCATCTTTGTAGAATTATTTCCAAATGGATATGAATTACTACTTGCGGAATCGTTCATGGATGTACAATCGTCGTCCTGATGATATGTGTGGTGTGCGGGATGAATACATAGCGGGAGTAGAGCAGTTCCTGCAGTTTGCTAAGGCATTCCCTCAGTACATGGACGGCACCAAAATTAAGTGTCCGTGTGTGAAATTTCATAACGTGAAATATTATCCAGAAGTGGAAGTGACATATCATTTGTACTCGAGGGATTTCACGCCTAATTACTATCAGTGGACCGCACACGGAGAACTTGTGTCTTTAGCATCAGAGCCGGAGCCTTATGTTGAGCCATATATGCATGCGGGACCTAATTTTGTTTCAGATAATCATACATACGACGACGGGTGCGTGAACATGGTTTTCGACGCTGCGGGGCCTAGTTTCGTTCATGATGCAACTGAGGAGGCACCGAACGCCGATGCTGCACAGTTCATGGAGTTGCTGGAGAATACAAGGACTCCATTGTATCCTGGTTGTGAGGATCATTCACCGTTGGAGGTGGTTACAAGACTGTTGAGCATTAAGTCCGATTTTAACATGTCGCAAGAATGCTACAACCGAGTGTTGGAGTTGATTATAGAGATCTTGCCGGTGGGTGCTAAGTTGCCTAAAGACTTCTACCGGTTTAAGAGGATGGTGAGATCACTCTGGATGGGATACGAGAAATCGATTCCTGTCGCAATGGGTGCATGCTGTACTACAAAGACGATAAGGACGCAGATGTGTGCAGATTTTATGGTGCTGATCGCTATAAGACAACTAGTACAGGAAGGTCTACCGGTGCAAGAAGACCGACCGATTCAATGCACTACTTGCCTTTAACGCCGCGGTTGCAAAGATTATTTATGGTGAAAGAGACGGCCGAAAATATGAGTTGGCACATGCGAGAACAGATTGAAGGAGTGTTGGATCACCTATCCGATGGAGAAGCGTGGAAGTACTTTGATCGAGTGTATCCCGATTTTGCTTCAGATCCGCGTAATGTCAGGTTGGGACTATCTTCTGACGGTTTTACTCCTTTTGGTCTTTCGGGATCCCAGTATTCGTGCTGGCCTGTGATTGTCACTCCGTATAATCTACCGCCTTGGATGTGCATGAAGACTCAGTACATATTTCTAACCGTTATAATTCCTGGTCCGAACAATCCTAAGAGGAACATTGACGTGTACTTACAGCCTTTGATAGATGATTTGAATCAGTTATGGGAAGTAGGCGCTAACACGTACGATGTTTCTAGGAAGCAGAATTTTCAGATGAAGGCAACCCTTATGTGGACCATCAACGACTTTCCGGCCTATGAAATGTTATCTGGATGGAGCACTCATGGCCGTCCCTCATGTCCGTATTTCGTAGAACGTAGTAAGGCTTTCCGCTTGAAACACGGAGGAAAATCGTGCTTCTTTGATTTTCATCGGCAATTTCTGCCAAAAGATCATCCGTTCAGAAGGAACAGGAATGCATTCCGTACCGGCGTTGTAGAGAAGGGTGATCCACCGCCAAGGTGGTGCGGAGCCACGATATGGGAGGAGGTTAAAGATTTTCCAAGTGCTATCGAAGATCCTACAACTGGGTACAAGTGCGATGGATTTGGTAGAGATCATAACTGGACAAAGAGGAGCATATTCTAGGATCTGCCATACTGGAGTACCAATCTGATCAGACATAATCTTGATGTCATGCATATTGAGAAGAATGTGTTTGATAACATAATTAATATTGTGATGGACGTAAAGGGAAAAACGAAAGACAATCCCAAGGCCAGGTTGGACTTAGAAGAAATATGCAAACGTCCTGCGTTGTATTTGATACAGCAGAATGGAAAACAGTTCCTGCCGAAGTCAATTTTCTTGCTGGACAAGGAGGATAAAGTGAGACTTTGTCGGTGGATCCAGGGCCTAAAATTTCCAGACGGATATGTGTCAAATCTGAGAAGATGTGTCAATCTGAAGGAAAACAAATTGACGGGTATGAAGAGCCACGATTATCACATATTCATGGAGAGGTTAATTCCGATTGCATTTCGGGAATTCTTACCGCAGGCAGTTTGGGATCCATTGACGGAGCTTAGCATATTCTTCAGGGATCTTTGTTCTAAGAAATTGCTCGTTGATCGTCTAGAAAAGCAAGAGAAGGACGTTGCGGTAACACTATGCAAGCTAGAGAGGGTGTTTCCTCCTGGATTCTTCGACTCTATGGAGCATTTGCCGATTCATCTATCCTATGAGGCACGTGTTGGTGGACCCGTCGAATATCGATGGATGTACCCGTTCGAGCGACATTTGAATCACCTAAAAAGAAAGGTAAAAATAAGGCACGGGTCGAGGGTTCTATTTGTGAAGCCTATGTTCTCGAGGAGATTACAAACTTTTGTTCGATGTATTTCAAGCCTCATGTTGCAAATAATAGAACGAGAGCTTCCAGAAACGACGAGGGAGATCATGAAAGTAATGATACAATACTGAAGGTATTCAATGCTCCAGGAAAGCCATCGGGTAAGATGAAGAAGAGATATCTGAACGATGATGAGCTAAGGGCTGCTCAGGTGTATGTATTACTCAACTGTGACGAAGAGGAAGTAGAGAAACTGGAGGGGTAAGTAAATAATACGTCTACATTATTTTAATAGTGTTAAGAATGATACTATTACATTAATTGCACGATATTGTTTTCAGCATATTTAATGATGATGTGAGGTTAGGTAGGCCACACATAACAGAAGAAGAACTAGAACAAGAAATGAGGCGTTATTTTCCATCATGGTTGAGTGCATATAAGACTTGAGAACTCTGTAATTACCTTTCTGTATATGCACTTGATTGAGAATGAGCTTAATTGCTTCTTTCGTGGTATTTAAGTCTATCGTCCATACGCAAGACTTGAGAATGAGTCTATTAGAACGCTAGCCAAGGTACCAATTTATGCTACAAAAATGGCCAAGCTACTGTGTTAATGGGTTTATGTTCAAGTCAACAACTTGCCCGATCAGAGACAACTTTGTGGATCTCGACTCCACCAAAAACAGCTGTGTGTATCAGATCTTCGAACTACAAAGATGTTGATGCGGGCAACGATTTCTATGGCGTGCTACGGGAGATCGTGGAGCTGACATATAGTTATGGAATAGAGCCTGCTAATATTGTGTTATTCAGGTGTGATTGGTTCGATCCGATTGAAGGTCAAGGTTGGAAAGTAGACAAGCACGGTCTTGTTGATATAAACTATCGGCGTCGATATCAAGCCTATGAACCATTTGTCCTATCAAGTCAGGCTCACGCGTGTACTTCACAAGTTATCCTAAACGGGGAACAACAAGGTCGGACTGGTGGGCAGTATGCAAGACCAAAGCTAGAAATACCTTTGAGGTTGACGATATAGCTTATCAACAGGATGAACTACCTCTTGTAACAAATATTATAGAAGTGGACACGACGGAAGTTCCTCATACACATCTAATTGTGTAGAAGAAGTAGAATTATCTGAAGAGGAAGATGCAGATGAAAGTGAAGATGTAGAGGAGGAGAAGAAGAAGAAGAAGAAGAAGAAGAAGATGAGCTAAACGAACTAGATGAATTTTTAGAAAAGGATTAAAATCTGTGATGTCTATCATATAAATATGTATTTTTGTAATAATAAATCTGTGACACTTTAGTGACACTTTTATCTGTGACCATGATATTTTTAAAAATCTGTGATGTCTATCATATAATATGTATTTTTGTTTTATTGTCAAATGTTATTATCAGGTATGACTAGACCATCTGGACGACGCGGAGGATTTTACATTAGCCAGTCCCGTCAGCCTCGTGTGGGGATGGAGAGGGCAGTTCCATACCCTCATCCTCATCTCCGAGTACGCCATTGTACCGTTCTGTTTCCGGTCCATTACCGGGACAGGGCAGTTCCAGCAGGTTGCCGACTCCTCCCTCGTCGTCCAGCCTTCCTGATCCCGCATCCAGCAGGTTGCCGACTCCTCCCTCGTCGTCCAGCCTTCCTGATCCCGCGTCCAGCATCCCTGATCCCCCGTCCAGCATTCCTCCTGTCGACGGCTCTATGGGGGGAGCCGACGCCGAGCATATGGAGGACGGCGATCAGACTGATCCTGCCCAGGCAGGAGGTGAGAGCGACCCTCCATGCGCTCCCCCACGAGACGCGTATGGAGATTTGGACGGACGGGCCTATGAAGTAAGTTAATTAATTAATATATATTTCTTAAATGATTATATGTACATATATATTCATGAAAAATTATTATTGTATAGATATCGGCCTTCTGCAGTACAGAGACAGCTGGGGACATTTCTGAGGTAGAACTATGGTGGGGCTTGGATTAACTACTCAGATGCTCCCGCAGATAGGAAGGCCTTTTGGTTCGCCCACTTCAAGGTAAAAAATTTGTTTAATTTTAAATTTTAATAATCATTTATGTATATTATACAACTTTTGTATTTTACTTCTTGTAGAGGACCTATTTCTATCCACCACACCGGTCGGCGAGGATCGTGGGCCAATTTTCTGCCGTCGCAGCCAAGCTCATCCGTGATGCGATCGACGACCAGAAGCGTCGTGATCGCTCCGGAGGGCCGATCCAGGGTTGGATTACGCCAGAGCAATGGACTGCGATGAAGGCTAGATTCAGCGAGCGCAGTTACCAGGAGCGGTCTGAGAAGACCAAGGTGGCGCGGTCGAGCGCCAGTAAGTACTGTGGTGGCTCCATTCCGATGACGGAGCATTTTTGTCGTCTGGTACGTTTCCTATGATGGACATTAATTTAGATATAGTTTAGAATGTTTAATACTAATAATACATAATATTTTTAACAGGTAAAAAAGGGTGAGGACCCGAACATGGTGACCGTCTTCCTGGTCACCCACCGGAGGGCTGGGGAGTTCATTGACGAGAGGGCGATGCAGGCATATGTACGTTCTATTCTTTATATTAATTTACTATAATTTAGAAAATAGGAAAATAGATATCAATATAGACTTTAGCAAACACTTACACGTTAGCAAACATGTTCTAGGCCGAGTTTGTTCGGCTACAGAAGGAGGCGGCTGCTGCTGCTGCTGCTGCTAGTGCGCAAGCAGAGAGAGGGGCTGGTACTTCCTCCCAGTCGCCTACAGATCCATCGCCGGACGAGCTCTGGATGACCGCCGTTGGCGGTCTTCAGAAGGGTACGTACTACGGTACGGGATCCTACGGCGCGTATTTGGCTTCGGAGTCATCCCGGGCCCCCTCTGTCAGTGCGCAGTCTTCGGCTACGCAGGCATCGTCACGAGCTGAGGATGTTCTTCGTCAGATCGAGGAGGTGCGTCGCGAGTTGCAGCAGCAGATTTCTGATGCGGTCGAGCGACGATCCGACCCTCCGATCGTCACCGGACGATTTGATGCGGTCGAGAGCAGTATACAGGAGCTGATGAGTCTGCATCAGGCTACAGCTGCCAGCTTGCAGACGCTCACCGAGTCTACGCAGCGTACAGAGCGTAGACAGGTCAAGCTGGAGGGATTGCAGAGGAGCATGTCTGCCTCACTCGCTCAGTATACTGAGAGGGTGGTGAGTACCCTTGCTGCGCATGGTGAGTGACTGCGAGAGCTGGAGCAGATACGTCCTCCCGGTCCATCGACGGCGTCGACTCCAGACACTACACTGCCTCCGGCGCCGACTCCAGACATTGCACTGCCTCCTACTGCCCCTACGGTACAGCTCACCCAGGTGCTATGACTACATTCTATCCCAGTTGTACGGCAGTGGTCCACAGTGATTTTATTTTTTTTTTATGACTTGTATGTATTGGCCCTATAGGCAAATTGTTTATTCATACACTGTTGTTTATACACTTGGTGGGAGACTTTTTATCATCTTCCATTTTATTTGACTCTATTGGATGTTTGTGGATGTGTCTGTGATATTTACTTTACACTGCCTCCTATTTTTATTGTGATATTTACTTTGTGATATCTGCGACGGGGATGACAATATACCTACTGAGTTATAAGCGATGATCTGATATACAAAGGAGGTGCTGCCGAAATTTTTAAAAAAAATATTATGTATTTTTGTTATGATGTGTGTCTGTGTTTACAGTGAATATGAAATGCAGTGTTCGGAACCATCGACAGTTTCGATTACTGTTGTATGTGTTATCTTCGATAGAAATAGCAACAGTTCAAGGTGCACTTCTGAGAGGTTCATTTTCACGTCCTTCACTTTCTCGGGACGTCATAAAGGTTCCCGAGAAGGTGAAGGACGTGAAGAGGAAGCTCTGAGAAGTGCACCCTGAACTGTTGCTCTTTCTATCCAAGATAAAATATAGAACAGTAAGCGAAACTGTCGATGGTTCGAATACTGCACTTCACACACACTGTAAACACAGACACACAGCATAACAAAAATAATTATATTTTTTTAAATTTTTTTTATAATATCTGCGACGTATAGCGACGTTCTGCGACGTACTGCGACGGAACGTAGACGTCGCTATACGTCGCTAAATAGCGACGTAACGTCGCTAGACGTCACTATACGTCGTTAAGTTTCCCACGTGGCTGCCACGCCATGTCATCATATATAAAGTTACAGCGTCGCAAGTGGTCGCTTTACGTCGCAATTTTGGCGACGTAGTAATACGTCGCTATCTGTCGCTAATTTTACGACGTCTAGCGACAATGAACTCCGCGTCGCAAGTAGCGACGTGCAGCGACTAAAGTGTCATCTGCGACTTGCCTATAAGCGACGTCCGGTTTTTGTCGCTAAATACGTCGCAAATTGGTTTTAGCGACGTATTTTCCTTATTTAGCGACGTCTCCTGATGTCGCTAAAATGGGTTATTTTAGTAGTGACCGTTTCGTTGATAGTGACATATTGGCAATCGTCGTCCTTTACCGTGGTTTAGTCCCTGGTCACTTTTATATCATATCCCATGTTCTGGATGATATTTTGGCCTGCCAACTATATCGGTAAAGCTGCATTGTACCTGAATCATAGTCAGCTTCGGTATTGTAATTGGGAGTAGTAAAGTCTTGAACGAACTTTCTTTCACCAATTTTGACCGAAGATGATTAGTTCTTCACCCTTATTTCTCGCTGGAACGATGAAGTAGTAGATATCCTCTGGCCATACTATTTCCCACAGACGGGGTATCGTGATCGACATGCAGATATATGGTCTTATGCCATGCTCTAAGGCATACAATGTATCTACGTACTAGTTTTTAGACTGGTAGACATCAGAGTAATTCAAAGATAAAACTTTACTCAGAAAATACGCAAGTTTTTTCTTCAGGGATAACATCATCCAATGAAGGTACATTATTTTGAGTATTGATATACTCATTAAGGATGTCATCATCCGGGATAGGAGTCACAGACTTGGTCAAGTTCACTACGAAGGGTAACTCATCAGGATTGGGAGGATGGGCTTTAGCTGGTTTCACCTGAGTTGTTTTGCGGAGAGTGATGGTCAATGGTGCGACAACATCAGGATGCTTCTTTTTGACCCAAATTGTGAGAGGCTTTGAAGTACTTTGTGGAGTAGTACGTCCTTTGACTCGGATAACTAGGGGACCATCACTGGCGGATGAATTAACTTCAGCTTCGTCGCCGTCATCCTTGGGAGGATGAGATTGATAAAGTACCGAATCTCCATAGTAGGCATCAATACCCTTGAAAGGATCGACATCGACAAATTCTGTCTTCACGATGCCATCACTGTTGACGTACTTAAAGCACTGGTAAAGGGTAGAAGGAACAATCATGTTCTCGTGTATCTATGAACGTCCTAACAAGACGTTGTAGGACACATTGGCATCGATTACATAGCAAGCAACCTCTATCCGGAGATTACCAATCTAGCACTTGAGACAGATCTTGCCCAGAGGGTGACTTCTCCCAGCATTGAAAGCCATGATAGTTGTATTGGTTGCAGACAACTTGTGCAAAGGGATCCCTAGAATTTGGAATAAACTTCTAGGGATGATGCTGAGGGAGGAACCTGGATCGATATGCATCCGATCCACCTTTGTAACACCCACTTTTCTAAAATAAGGATAATTTTGAAATTTTGTAGTTATAATCATTTAATAATGATATCTAAATCATGTTGTGATTTTTGGTGATTTTTAAATCAATTTAAAACTATTTAAAATATTGAATTATAATTTTGATGGTTAACTAGTTAAACCCTAGTTTTGCTAAGACTAGAGACTAACCATGACCAAGGGAGCCTAGTCATGTGATTAGGATGACTAATTACAACTTTTTAGCCTAAGGGTATTTTGGTCTTTTTTGACTTATTAATGAAAATAAATTTTGATTAATTAATATTGTGCTAATTGAATTGTTAGAGACTAACCTAGAAGCTTAGCCTAATCTAAGTTAGCCTTGAGCCTAGAATCTTGATTAGGATAACCTAGTAATGACAAGATTAACAATATCTAGATATTTCTATGTATGATATTTACCCCTTAGGATATTTGTGAAAAAGAAGGCCTTAGGACTAATTGAACCAATAGGAAGACTTGAAATTGGGTGGACAAGCCCTAGCCACTCATCTACATCTAAACCTACCCTAAATTCATTTGTGGTCAGCCATACAAGCCCCCCCCTTGTTCTTCCCCAAATTCCTCCCAATTAATCCAAATTGACCCCAAATTGAGGCTACGCTCTTGAATTAGGATCCATTTCAGATGTAGAGGCTAGTGGGGCTTGCTTGCAAGAAGTGGAGCTCGTTTGGACATCGCTCGAGGAAGGGAACTTCTCATTCCGGAGCCCTTTTCATTGAGTTTGAACTCTCAATAGGTAAAATCCTACAAACCCTAATGAATTTCCGATTTCTTTACATAGATGCATCCATTTTGGGTTCCCCTAGGTGTAGCCCAAGTTTGGTAGGAAATCGTGTCCATTTTTTGTCCGTATCGGACACGTATCGGTGTTTTTGAATTGGTGTTCGATGAAATATTTGATAGGAATTATTATTGCTAATTTTAAATTATATTTGAAGGGATTTGTAGCCCTATAGGTGTGGAACACAAAACCCTAACTCTGAGTTGAATTTTGTGCCGTGTTCGTGTCCAAATTGGGCACGAATACGCAGCACGAGCCCGTGCACTGTGTCATGCTACCCGTGTCCTAGTTCTCTCTGGACACGGTGTTTCGACACGCGAAACTTGGTGTGTACCTTGGGGCAGTGAATGACAGGTCACCCTCCAAGTCTCACACAACCCCATGTCGTATCGGACACGTTATTACACCCGTACTGGGTTTATACTGTTCTGCACGCATAGGTTTTTGACCACTAATACGCGTTTCGTATCGCATCCAGACACGTCATGGACATGTGGTGACATGTCGGATGGCTAGCCCTAGACCTAGGCTATCTACATGTGTGACCACGAGACCTAAGAGTCGACACGGTGTGTCCAATTCAACCCGACCCCACAGCACGACGCTGTCGTGTGTGCACTGCGTGAAATAGTGTACTAAGCTGTTTGGACACCTTGTGTCCAGTTATGTGGACACGAGACTCCACCCACTGACATGTGTAATGTATAACTAAGTTCTGTACACTTTAAATTGATGATAAATTCAGGTTTTGAATCAAGTTTAGTGTGAAATGTTCGGGTATCATGTGTTTTGATACCTGTGAATATGCTCACTGTTTTGTGAGTTTTGAAATGTAAATTTATGAAGTTTAAGTGTTGATATTGAATTGAGAAACATGTTGATGCTAGGTTACATATGTGGGTTTAGTTCGTGTAGATTTTGTTCAACTGATTTAAGTTCTTGCATTAGAAATATTCTACTGAACATGTAATGTATGTGTAAACTGAAACTTATGCAAAACTTGAGAACTGTGTTCGATTGGGGTTTAATGTGTTTAAACTGAAATTAAATTGTTAAACGAAATTGTACATGTTATAAATGTACTGATAGGATGTGTAGATAACTGGGGATTCAATTGGGTTGGTGTATATTTGAATTTCACACATGCATGACTGAACAGTAATATAAATTGAGAATTTCCCCCTAATTGCAAAATCTAAAAATTTTCCATTATTATTTAAAACCTGTGAACTGAGATTACCTAATATGTATAAACCTGAGATTTCCTTTTATGCAAAACCTGAGAATTAATCTCTTTATGTTAAAACTGAGATGGTTTTGTATTTAGTAAACCTTAAATGTTTTGTATCTAAACCTGGGATCATATGGGTTGATGTTTCCAATTCGAAACAGGGAATAAAACATGGGTTGGTTTTGTGAAAACTAAGTTTTTCCTTTATGTTAAAACTTGGGAATTTGTTGTATAGGGAAAACAGGGATTTTGCCCATTGCATGAAAACTGAGTTTTCTTTTTATAAAACTGAGAAATTTCCCTTCTTTGTATAAGCCTGAGAATAAATTCCTTGTGTTGAAACTGAGATATTGAGTTGGGTTGATTGGTTTGAGTGTAATGTTAAAAACTGAAATCAGATTTTACATGTTAAAATGGAAACTGGATATATATATGAATGTATTTAGATAAATGCATCTATGAATGTAAGTTGTGTGTATGCTATCCATGTATAGGCATGTATGCATATGTGACAGCTTGTAGGTAGGATATGTAATGTATATTACATGATATGTATGAATAAAATGCATGTATATATATTAGCTTAAATAATATATGAATGAATACATATATGTTAACTAGAAGTTCAACTTTACCTAATGCTACACAATGTTTACACACACACACACAACCTCACCCCCTCTATCTCTCTAATATATGTAAAATGTATTGTATACATATAGGTTGATATATGTAATGATAGATAATATTTATGCATGTATGTATAATGTATGTATGCAAGCCTAAATGCAAGATGTATATGTATATATATATGTATATATATATATATATAATATTAATATATATATATATATATATATATTATCTATATATATATATATATATATTTTTTTTTTTTTTTTTTTTTTATATATTATTATATATATATATAATGCAAAAAAAATATATATGAATGCAATGATAAATAATAGATGTAGGCATGAGTGTTTATATGCAATGTATTGTATATATGTATATTGCTAATTAAGTTATAGGCTATGCCAATTGAGATGTATATATATATATATATAATATATATATATATATATATATATATATATATATATATATATATATATATATATATGCCTTGGGTGATATTGGTTCCTTGCTTGTGTCTAGCCTTGAGTACTAGACTAGGCTTGGTTAGGCCTAGTGAGATTTGTTTGGACTAGGATTGGCCTAGTTGACTAGTGTAATTGACTGTAGTTGACCATTGACCAAATTGACCCTTGATAGCCTAAGTTTGACCAGTTGACCAAGATAGCCTTGTTGTTGACCTAGTTTGACTAGATGTTGACTCGGTTTGACCCAGAGTTGACTTTGACCTAGATTGACCTATAAATCATGTAGATGCATTGTACACTTCATTTATAACCCCCTTGTATACATCATGACTTGTGTTGCTCTAAATAGGACTCAGTTACCTCGCTTCGGACTTTATATTCTCACGGACATTCGGATTTCAGGCGAGTACATTCTCTGATCATTTCATACTTGCTAGGACTTATAATCATGCTCTAGATTACTTTACTTGATGCTGACACTTGTTATCACAGATTGGTACTATATGGATCTTTTTATGCGATGTTATCCCCTTAGCGGATACATCGGGTATTTTGTGTTCGTGTACTTTATCATGGGCATCGTGTACTCCTTGTGTTCGTATTATTCATGTGTAAATCGTGTGAAATCGTGTACTCTCATGTTCCCACATGATCATCGTATACAACTATACTTCGTGTGCAATAACATAACTTGACTGGATCCTTGTGTATTGATTGGGACGGGGGAGTAGAAGTGGTTATGTGATCAATCTAAATCGTGTGAACCTCTGTATATTACTCGTGTGCAACATCGTGCCATTTACATAACCGTCTTGTGCTCTGAATCGCTAGTCACTTACAGTTCTTACTTATCATGTATATATTTCCAGTTTACAAATATCTCTTTTATTTTCGTGTACATCTTCTTACAGTTCATGTATCTTACTCTTTTGCATGCTTTACATTCCTGCCATGATATGAACTGCGTGAGATGTAGTGTACTCGTTCCTGTCCTGACTGGACCTGTTGAAAATATTATATATGACGCCGAGGATTTCTATCCTACGTACTATTATCACGTCCCAGAACCAGAATACTGGAGAGCGGGGGCAGACATAGCCAGCTACGTATAATGAAATGGAATCCACGTCACTATACGGTCATGGCTGTCTAGATATATGAGGGTTTAACTACAAGCCATCAGTCTCCTATGGTCAGAACGAGCCTATTGTCTCAATCTCAAGCAATGTAATAACAGTTACAAGATGTCAGAACACCAAATATACAATAGTAAGGCGTCCCATACATTACATATTCGGATGATCATGAAGCTAGTCGTACAAAATGTCAGGACTAGCAAGAGTTTTAGTCAGTACATGATCAACCCTAGGATTTGTCAGTCATGTTACAGCCCGTAGGCAGACAGTAAATAAAGGTGCAATACGAGCTAACACGTGCTCGCCGGCTAAATGCCTCAAAAGAATAATTTTACAAATAGAGTGGGAGGACAAAAGAAACCCACTCGTTGCCCTGGTTACGCCTGGTGGTCACCATCGGGCTGGAAGACAGGTGGATCCTCTGTTGCTGCTCCGATATCTGGCCACACAAAACCAGCTGGGTCAGACCCCAGAAAGAGCAAGTGCAACAATGGAGGCTTCACTTAGAAACTAAAACCAGCATATCACAAATAAATAGTTAAGGTAATTAAAAGATACTGATAATAACTGAGATAACAATAATATATTGAGCACGGAGAAAACTATTCAAGTAGCCAGACTGCAACCCTTAAACCAAACAAGGACCGGGGTTGCAATCCTTTGCCTGAATAGAAATCCGCCTCAATTACTATTGATAAGGTAACAAGACAATAAACAAAGAGAGGACACAGAACTGCTCCGGAAGCCAGGTTACAACCCTTAAACCAAACAAGGACCGGGGTTGTAACCCTTCGCCTGAACAGAACTGGACCCCTGATCTTTATTGTTAAGGCCAGTATAAATAATCATGGTATTGAAGTAAGGTAAAACATGACGAGCATGACAGGGGTTGCAATAAGACAATAAACGAAGAGAGGACACAGAACTGCTCCGGGAGCTAGGTTACAACCCTTAAAACAAATAAGGACCGGGGTTGTAACCCTTCGCCTGAACAGAACTGGACCCCCGATCGTTATTGTTAAGGCCAGCATCAATAATCATGTCATGTCACAATCTTGCACAGGATCAGGATAAGACTAAGCTGGAATAAAGTACATCCAATCAATCACGGCCAAGCAAGGAGTACGGCTTGATACTTTAACTAACTAGGGTTATCACAGGCCTAGTTACTAGCAAGATGCAACGAGATTATCCCAACAACCACAAGCCCTGCAGACCATCCGTTTATCCAGGTCGAATGTCCGTTTAGGAAGAATGCAACACATGACTGTGTGCTGGAAATGTGCCCTACTCGTCGGTAGGCTACAAGTCCACTGAATGCACCCAGATAACGGGATTGCCTGTAGCTGAAATCTCTTCATGACTACTGAATCATTCTAGTTAATTAGCCTTAGTCAATTTCAGTAGGTACCCCTGACCGTGGTACTCGGGGGTCCCCATCCTAGACATGATGCAAGACAGTACTAGTTTATTTGTACAAACACAATCGCCCACGGTGTCCAAGTCTTTCATACTTGTCATGGCAGGCTAGCTGTCGTAACAGCATGCCGAGATATATCATGTCAGTTTACTTGTCAAGAGTGCGCCACAGCGGGCTACTATCGTGTTCTATTCTTACAATATCATGAATGAGAGAAACTTGCATAAGATAACTAGTGACATATTCTTGATGGCAAGGAAAAGATCTACAACTTCCACGTTAGGAGTTGGGAGAAGTTCGAGCCACAATTCAGTCAATTAGGACATATAACAGTTAGGAATAGCCAAAATAGGCATCATGCGGCCTATTCAGCGACACCATAAGCGGCTACTGCGACATGTGCCCCATGCGGCTCATTCATGACACTATATGCGCCTACTGCGACATGTAGCTCATGCGGCATCAACTGCGACATCATATACGCCTACTGTGACATGCAGCTCCTGCGGCTCAACTGCGACATCATATGCGCCTTCTGCGACATGCACCTCAACTGCGACATTATATGCGCCTTCTGCGACATGCAGCTCATGCGGCTCAACTGCGACATCATATGCGCCTTCTGCGACATGCGCCTCAACTATGACATCATATGCGCCTTCTGCGACATGCGGCTCAACTGCGACATCATATGCGCCTTCTGCGACATGCGTCTCAACTGCGACATCATATGCGCCTTCTGCGACATGCAGCTCATGCGGCTCAACTGCGACATCATATGCGCCTTCTGCGACATGCAGTTCATGCTGCTGATGAACATAGAAATGACCAGAATTACTTTTGGCCATAACTTCCTCATCCGAAGTCGAAATCAAGCAAAACAAAAGCCAAAACTGCATGAAATTGAATTCTCTACAACATAGAACTATTAGTTTTCAAAAATAACCAAGTTTTAGAGATCAAAACCAAGAAAACAAAAAAGTTTTAGACTTAGATCTACAAGAAATTATCCATCAAAATGAAAAAGGCCAAGTTTTAAAGAGTCTTAAAATCAAGTAAGGAAGAGAATAGAACAATAAAACTTGAGATCCATTATGAAGCAAGTTTGCACTTGCCTAGCTCTCTTTCCTGGTAGGTGGAAGAGTAAATGGTGGAGAAGAAGAAGTAAAGGAGAAGAATAAATGAAGAGAGAGAGAGTTAGGTGGAAATATAAATAAGGGTGGTGGTGGTAGGTGGGGGTTTTCTTTTGGTTCATGATGAACCCAAAAGCAAACCAAACCAAGCTAAGCCGAACCAAGCTATGCCATATCCAATGACATGCCAAAATAACCATACAGGAAAATACGCAATACGAGTCAAGAATACGTACACGTATACCAAGATACGTAATACGAACTACAGGCATTACTACTATGGGGCAGCCCTGGACGACATTTGCGAGCTGGACTCTCAGGAGGACCCAGCTTTAGCTGATGATATCATCCCTACTACCTAGACTAGTTTAGTTAGGCTTTATTTTACTTTGTTATTATCATTTGAGACTTGAGATGTATTATGTTTTGTTGTTATTATTGTGTCGTATAGACACTTAGATTTATTTCCCTTTCCTGTTTGTACTTCCTTTGAGATTATCATATCTATATTATCGTGCTGTTATCCATCTTTAGATTGGTGATTGAGTTGTATCTTCTGTGATTGGCCTCCGTTTGGAGAGTATATCATATTGCACTTAGTTGTGATGATAACCTAGAACAGCGTTCTACCGTCGATACTACGGCGTTGGCTGGATGTACCCACTTCTCGTGCCCCTACACTGGGTGTGGGTCGTGACAACCTTAATCGCTCCGATATACCCTGTATAATACAGAGGTCTATCATGACGATTATTTTTAAGTAGCATATCCTCTTATGAAAAGGTGATGTTGGAAACCACTTCTATAGTGCTATGGCAATGAGGACAAGAGATCGGATCTTCAGCGGGAGCTTTGACTTCAGCGAGATAAGAGTCGGCATGTAGTAATGCCTCACTTAAAGCTTTACGCATCTCTTTGGAGAGCCGCAGTAGATCGAACAATGACAATCTGGCAGGTGTATTGGCCAGTTGTGCCAATATGTCAAAGTTGTAAGGCCGATCCATGCCTTCGGGGATGGTGACTTCAGAGATTTGTCAAATTGTGTCTCCTTCTGCTTAGCTTTGTCGGCAGTTGAGGACTTAGACGGACCAGCTTCTGAACTTGTGGGGGCAGAAGGAGCTTGAGAAGGCATTACATCCTCTTGTGTGGGGTCATAAGTCCGCAGGTAAGTCTTGTCGGATCGTATCTCACCAGATAGGACTTCATAAATAGGAGAAAGCACCATATGGCATGGTTTGTATTTCTTGTCCCTTATTGCTTTGGAAGACACTAACCCCTGCTTTATTTCTTGCACAAGGTCGGGATGGACCTACATAATCTCACCACGCTCCGTCGTGAGTGGCACCAGAGTTGATGTTGAATCGCGAGTTGGTGGCAGGTTGACGACTTACATTATTGCCTTGGGAATTGGAACTACGCCGTTTGGAACTTCTGTTGAAGAAAAGTCACCAAATTGGAGAGAAATCATATTAGAAGACACGACCTTGTCTTCAGCTTCGAGGTTGATAACTTGGCTGTCGATGAGCTATTGTATCTTCCTCTTCAAGATAATGCAATCCTTAGTAGAATAGTGTACGTACTGGTGATAGAGACAGTAATTGGGGTCGCTGAGTCGGCTTCCCTCTTCAGGACGTCGTGGTGGAGACAATACCAGTTTATTACCCTTCATCAACGTGTTGAAAATGGTAATAACGTCATCCTCGTCAAAGGAGAAAGTCTCCTTGGGTCTGTCAGGAGCACTCTGAGAATTGGGAGCTCACTTGGAAGTGTCAACCTTCAAGACTTCTTTTTCTTTACCCCTACGGAAAGGGATAGTTTGGGGGTGCTTACTTTTGTCTTCAGATTTTGGTGTCTTCAACCCCAATAGTTCTAGATTAGGAACATCATTTTCAGCAGCATCAGCGGCCCCGATGAAAGTGGGCCATGTATCATACATATGTATACCCAAACAGAACTTTACTGTAGGAAGGAAGTTATGCCGACAAGTATCCATAGCTCCGAGTCTGGAATACCAAAGGGCATCTTAAAAGTTAGTCACCTGAAGCGTTCGATAAAAGCAATAACAGACTCATATTTCCTCTGCTTGGTCTCGATGAGGGTGGACATACTAACATGCATGCCACTCTCATAAAACCTATTGAGGAATAGCCTCTCCAAGTCTTTGAAGGAGTTAATGCAACCGTCAGGCAGACTGCAGAACCATTCAAAAGCTACTCTCTTCAAGGTGCTAATAAATAGCTTTGACAAGAACGCGTCGTCTTTTGGTAAGTGCAGCGTCTGTGTATTGAAGTATATTATGTGTTGGCAAGGAGAAGTTATCCCGTCAAATGAATTTAGCGTCAATGGCTTGTATTTAGAAGGACAAGTGGCATTCTCCCATTCAGGAGGATAAGGTTGAGATATCTCCATCTTCTGAAGCTCATCTTTGTGTGAGATGGTATGAGATGGGCAACAAAAGAATCAATTGTATCCTGCTGATTGAGCAGATGTTGAGAAACAGCTGCTGTACGGTTGTCAAGTACTGTCGACGAAAGACCACCCCTAGTATTTACGAGATTTAGAGCAGGTGCAACGAAATAGTACTCCCTTTATAGTGAAAGAGGGTTGTTGCTAAAAACCGGACTAGCATGTGCTAAGATCTTTGGTTGAAATGGGGGAGCAACACCAACAGTTTGGACAGCCATGATGCTGGTAAGCATATCAGTGATCTTGGCAAACGCCACTTCAAGGTTCTCCAGCCGCTTGCTGGTTTGATCATTGGCTTCAGGTCTTTCTTCATCCGCCATGTACGTCGATAGCATGCAAGGATGAACAGTACAGTTGATTCTGGTATTGTCTATCTCAAAGTTGAGGAGGCATTCGTCTTTGGACAGGGGAGGTAGATAGTCACCGTCGGACTCGAATAGATCATCGTCATCTGGAAGGCTACCCCCAGCGTAGAGGTCGTCCACTTCAGACTCTGAGGGAATACTACCTCCAGCTTAAAGTTCTGAGGGAACACCACCCCAGCTTGAGAGTCCACACCATCTATAAGGGATCTCATCCTTGACCGAGTACCCATATAGACTCCTTCAGATGTAACAGCTCGCTGGCTGTTTGCTGGCAGACTTCTTCTTTTGTTCGTAGAACTGGAAGAAAAGGTTGGATTATTGATCCACCTTCTTTGATTGAGGCTTCCATATGGAGGACTCGGCATTTCATCATCAGAACGTTGCAGTCGTCGAAACATAGACTGCCTTGGAGGAACTTTTGTTGTTTTAGAGCAACAACAGTTGATGACAATAATAGTGCACGGGTGCTCCGGTAGAGGCACCTCATGAGTAGTAATGATCTCCCTCGCTTTACGCTTGTGAGTTATCATGTCATATAAATCGGCGGAAGGGAGCTTCGCCTTAGAACCCATTTCACATGCATTGCCAAGCTTTGCATATGGGTTTGTAAGGAAAGTTGGCACATCCGGACTTAGTTCGTGTGCAGGGGCAACCCCCACACCTATGTTCCATGATGACCTTGAAGACAGCCCCGTGCTATATGCGTTGGGGTCTGCCTTTTTGCTGTGGACGCACAGGCCCTGGGCTTGCCTTTGGGTGCATGCTTCCCAAGAGATCTGGCAGCACACTTGGCCTTCCTAGCTGTGGGCACATAGAAGGGGTCAGCAGAGCCTGGACGAATGGGTGCAGAAAGTCTATGGAAGACAGAAGCGTTCTGACCAGAATTATGTGCCCACATACTTCATTTGGCTCATGGCACTGGTCGTGTACTTTAGGAAACATCAATGTTTTTCCCCAGTTTTCCCTTCTTCTTTGCAAGCTTCGCTGAGTTTGCCTAGAGTGTCGAGCAGTTCAATTCTTGGCACCGTAGTGTTTTCCTTTGCCGAGTCTCGAGGGTTGAACACTCTGTTGTTGGTTGTTCAGTAAAGGAGTCGTCGGGCTAGTAGAGCCCTAAACAGCATGCGACTTCTTCGCATCAGGAGCCTCTGTGGCAGAACTATGTGTCCACAGGGGATTTCCATGTGCCCACATGGAAGGCATATGCGCCCACATGAGATAATTCTTCATTTGCACATCTTCTACATCACTGGTAGGATATGCGACACGATCCTTCGGAAGCCAAGTCTTGCGAGACTTGTTCAGCTTCACTGATTTTGAGGGAGTAGAGCTATCTCTCGAGAGCATTTTTTTGAACGCTTGCTGATCGAACTTTACGATCTGCATTTTCTGAGTGCTCCCTACATTAGCACTATTAGATTGCATCACCACCTTCTCGTCAGAGAAAAAGGTAGTCTCCAACAGAGTCGCCATTTTTGTAGACACTTACAAAAAGAGAAGAATCACTGTCCTTTCTTATTAGCGCAAGGCACTACAAGTCAAGTATACCTGAGAGATCCTGCACTAAGAATTTCCGAGTACAAAAAGAATTCTGGAAAATAGGACGATGGAGATTGAGAGACAATCGCTCCTTTACTCCATTGACACTCTAATTTACAAAAGTGGAAGAAAATTTAAGAAAATTGCTAACTCTCGGCTCATGGCAAGAAGGGCAGCAATTTGGCTCTGAAAATGTTCTTTGTTATTCTCATTTGAAGAGGCATATGTCCTCTATTTATAGTCTTTTTATACTGAAATGAATGTTATGCACACACAGGTAGAAAATACACTGATTTCACTATAGGCGCATAGTGTCCTTTTGGGCGCATAGGGTGTAGGCACATAAAAACTACATGATCGTCGGTAGATCGTACCACATGTTTCGATGCACGACTGCTCACTGAGACTGACGTGGCCGCATGCCTCAACCCATGATTGATCGTGGATGTTGACCGGGTCATAGGGTCATTTCTGTCTTCGGCGCATAGTGCTGGGAGAAAACTATGCCCCCACACTTGGGCGTATGTTTTATTGCATGGAGAAAATGTTGTGGGCGCATAGCCCCTTTGGCCATGTGGGCACATAATATCTTCTTCATGTGGGCATATAGTCCTGTATTTTCATGCTTCTATATATGGTGCGAAGCTCCTCTCATATTCCATGACAAAATCTCTTGGCACGGTCTATAGGGTCGGCTACCATGGAGGTGGCAAATCGGCTGAATCGACTAAAGTCTGTTGCGTACTCATCGATTTTACGGTTCTCTTTGCTTTAAGTCTTGGAATTGTCTCTCCATAGCTTCTAGAGCTGCCTTCGAAAAGAATTTCCTCTTAAACAGCTTCTTGAAGGTGTTCCAAGCTATCCCCTGGATCTGGAACTGTGGTTCATTTTTGAACTAGATGCTCGCCAGGTCTCGCATCTGAAGTGATACGGCCTCCACCTTAAGGTCGTCTGGAAGTCAAGCAACGCTAAAAAGACGCTCCATGTCTTCCAGCCATTCGTCGGCATAGATGATGCCCATGAATCCATCGAAGGGTCGTGGTCCCAACTTCTTCAAGTTCTCTATGTTACCGACCTTGACCTGGGAAGCAGGCCTTTGAATAGTCAAAGTTGCATCGCCTTTCTCTAGGGAAGCTATGGCAACATTATGGGCGTTCTCCATGCCCTCTCTCATAATCACGGTCTGCTCGCGATGAGCCTTAGCTTGGGCTCTCTGGGCTTCTAGAAAACCCTGAAGCAAGGTTATGAGCTGGGTAGGGTCAACAGGCATAGCTCCTACAGGTGGAATGACAAGTAGGGCCATACCAGTAGGAGGAGGTGGTAGCATGGTCCTAGAAGGAATGGGTGGTGTGGAATAGACTGTAGAAACATAAGCAGTACAGGGAGGTGGCGGAGGATGGGGATGAGCGGTAAGCAGTAGTGGAGGTGGATTAGTTGCTGACTCTACATATCGGTGCTCCGAGGATTCAGCCTCCTCAGAAACGTGGCCAGAACGAGTGGTTCTTCCCTTTGCCATTCTCTGGAATGGTAGGAAGCAATATAAGCAACAAATTTCGACTAACTTATACATATAAAAAAATTGAAAGAAAAAAATCGGCCCTATGTTGTGACGGGTCATAATGTTTCAATGTTCTGAGTATTCTAATTGTTTCTAGTTAGTTTTCCTAGACTTATTTGTCTTAACCTGCATGGGCCACCACTAAAAATATGTCACAACCTGATCCCAAGATGTTTGGGTCAAGTCGGATCATGTCCAGGCTACACTGTGGTGAGACGACGGTAGTAAGCTGTTTGATTTCTATTGAACTTATAATCACAACATCTAAATTTGTGAAAAATTAAAAACTTTATTCGATAATTCAAAACACACAAGTTAAGCCGTAGCTGAAAGTAAAAGCTGAACAACATAAGTTTTGTTAAAGTCACAACTTCAAATACAATTCAGAAAAACTAAACAATTAAAGATGAAGTAAACTCTAGGCTAACTAGGTATCCAGCTCAGGTGCCTCAGGGGCAATGTCCTTCAAGGTGGGTTCTAGTGATTCCTCAGGATACAAGTCAGGATCATAATAGCTATTTAAGAATAGCTCTTCGTACTCAAACTTGCCTATAGTGAAAGGGGGGTTTCCAGTCAAGAATGAACAAGTACACGATTCCAAACTCTAGCATTTTAAGCAATATTTGAAAAAAAAATGCATATTTGAAACAATTGAAATATTATGATGCAAGGAAACAATTAAAATATTTAATGCAAGAAAACAATTATGATTTGAATAGGTAGACACTTATGACCGACTGGTAGATTCAATTTGTATTTCAGCATACGATCCGGCTATGGCACACGTGCAAGTGTGGCTTCAGCTATCCAATAATTCTAAGGGTGGTATGGTCACAAGTGCTACACTACTCCCCAATACCCAAGTCAATATTGAGTTCATAGAGAAGAACTCGGTGGCGCAATGTGTCAACATGTAATAAAAAAACCAGAATCTAGTAGTGTGCTTGCCTTGAGTTTTGTAAAAAGAAGATGGAGGAAAGAAGGATCGTAGTTTAGTCCTCGAAACCCTTCATTTAATCAAAAGGACATCTCAGTTCCAACACAACCATTTCTAGGTGTTATAGTTACAATCTCTAATATTGGTCCTAGTCAGTTTTTTGGTTAATAATCACACCAATGATTAAATTACTTTAACGCTACTTTACACTATTTACCAATTTGTATAAAAGAGTCTGTTTGCATTTATTTGGAAAAAGTAGACATCTGGATTTATTTGGAAGGCTTTATGTTTTATACTATATAAAAAAACTATGTTTTCCTTTTAATGCTAAAACGTGAAGTTGTTGATATATATAAGCTTGGATTTAAGGCGTCTTAGTTTACGTGGGATAATCTTTATTTTTCTCTTAGAAACTAAATATTTTTAGTTTAATTTTATAGATAAAACTAGTGTGTGATATTATCAACATAAAACAATGAAAAACTGCTACGCTACTCCTAAGATATGCAATACATGCTTAGAGAAAGAAAGGGAAAATTGGCTTATGCCCTTACAACACATTTATGAAAAAAATAACTAAAGAAGAATAAAAACCCTAAGCTATGCTGTGGCGATCTTCTAAGAGGCGAGAAGCGGTCTAGTCAGAAGGCACAAGTGGCCTGCACCTAAAATACAACCGCCAAGTAACAAGTTCTACAAAGTCTAAAATAAATTAAAGTCACATGATAGGGACAATTACAGTCTTAGACTTGGTCACGCAATCACATGTTATTAATAGCTTACGCCTCAATGTACGGAAATATCCAGTAGCGTTTGCGTTTTGCTAAAGGCTCATTTGACCATTTTGGTTGTCGCCAAAGTAGATACAATTAACCAAAAATACGCCACACATAAATAAAATATATATCTCCGAAATGGTATATTTTGTAACAACCAGGTTTTCGAGAATAGTATATATACATATATATTAAATGAGTCACAAATATTAAAAGTACAGTTAAACACAATTTTCCCTTTTTAAAACATATATGTATATACATTTAGATTAAAAGAACTACAGAACCAATTCTAACCTAACACAACTTCACAATTTCTAGCCAAAATCTTCACAGAACAAATTCCCAAGTCTAAAATCGGACTACATAACAAATTTCTAACAGAATAATATTTTGAGCATGAAATTGAGCCAATGATCCAATTATCGTTCAAGTATCCACACACAAGCAACATAAAAATAATCAAATCCCGTAGCGGGATTGAGATCGGTCATCACAGACTATGACTACGGAAAGGGACGACTACTTGGATAGAAATTTATACCAAAAAACTGATGGCAGAATCTGAAGGGTGGCCTCGGACTCAGATCGATTTTGTGGAATGCCATCAACGACTCGAGGAATCTCGAAAAGCATCTCGGCAAAACAGCAGCAGCGCGGGCGGCTATTCGGATCGGCAGTGGCATGGTGTCACGGGTCAGGGTCGGTCGCGGTCCGGTACGGAGGGCACACCGATCGATTCTGGCAGGGGGCTGGCCGCGGGTCAAAGGGTCGGCCGCGCGAAGGGGTCCGTAGGGGCTAGTCGAGGGTCGCGAGGACGCTGTCGAGGGGCGGATATGGGGACTTCCGGAAGGGGTGACGGTGGTGGGTGGTGTTGTTGTTTTTAAGTTAGGAAAGAAGAGGTGTGATAGTGAGTGTTGTTTGTTTTCTTTTTAAGGAGAAAAATAGGTGATGGTGCTACTAGCTTTGTGAAGGAGAGATAGTGAGAGTGGTGGTGGTGAGTGAAATAAGGGAAGGAATTGATCGTGGAGAGGGAATAGGGGGTTGAATGGGTGAGGCTGAGAGTTATGAGGTGGGTTTCTTATTTTTTATTTTTTTTAAAGGTAAGTTATGAGTTTGGTAAAATATGGAATAGGCTTGGCTAGGGTCCAATAAAGAACACAATCCAACAATCAATAATTCTAATTTCAACTAAAAATATAATTTAATTAATCAACTAATAATAATAATAATACTAATAATAAAATAATAATAATAATAACAATAATAATAATAATAATAATAATAATAATAATAATAATAATACTAGATAATACAAATAACTAATATTAATCTAAAATTACACTAATAGAAATTAAAGGCGACAATTCTCGCAAATACCTAAATTAATTAATTTATAAAAAAATTGGGTTTTACACATCCGCCCATCTATCTTCTTCATCTCTGAAACTATCTCCTCCCCCTCACACACATCCCTTATCCTCCCACACTTAGGATTCCTAAACTTCTTCTTGGTTCCTCCTGTCGGCCACTCCAGGGGCTATGGTTGGGCTGGGACGATTCCATTGAACTTCCATCCCTTTTTCTTCCAAAACCTCATCATTCTCTCCATCGAAGCCTCTTCCAACCCCCCTACATGGAACCTACTTTGTGTATATAGCTGCCTCAATAAGAGATATAGACCCAAACTCTGGGAACTCATCAAGACTCTCTCCAACAGCTTTACTGTACTGTGGTGTTGCATTTGTGATTTTAAAAAAAATTATCAAGGCGGACGAGAAATGGGGTGGCAGAAACTTTGATGCTTAGGCAGCAAGGCTTTTTATTGGTATGATGAATCACTATGGCCTCTTCAATTTGATATTCATCGTTCCAGCATATATGTGTTCTAATGGCAGGAGTCCATCCTATCATATAAAGGAACGGCTCAATCGTGCAGTTGCTGATGCTGATTGGCGTAGTATGTATCCCCACGCCACGGTCTATATCTTGCCTCGCATAAATAGCGATGATGCTCCCATCTACTCAATACATGTAACAAGACTCATAAGAGGAATCAGGCTCTTCGTTTTGAATCGCATTGGTTGCCCAATACTTATTTCACTAAAGTCCTCGAATCGATTTGGAAGGGGATGACTTCTCCCCTAGTTCGAGTCTTATGCAGAGAATGCGGTGGGCACTATTTAGTCTTCACATGTGGAGTAAACGTTCATTTGGCAACATAAAGAAGTACATCTACCTTTTTCAAACTATACTACTGTCCATCCAAACGGCAACTCCGACTATTCATTCTATTACTAAGGAGAGAAAATATAACTCTGATCTGAACGATCTTTTTCTTCTCGAAGATGCTTATTGGAAACAAAGGGCCAAATGCAAGTGGATCAATAAAGGGGATAGAAACACTAAATATTTCCACATCTGTGTCACCAACAGAAGGAGGAAAAAAGATATCTGCTATCTTCTTCTCAAGGATGGGTCTTGGTCATCCGAGCACATGAGGATTGCAGCAGCGGTTATCGACCATTTCAAATCTATTTTCTGTGAAGAGGATATGAGCTCCATCGACCCCACCTTTATTATATCTACCAATCTAATTACGGAGGAAGTGAATGCTACTCTAGGTGCCATACCATCCCAGGAGGAGATTGAGCAAACTGTTCGGAGTATGGGACCATTGAAGGCGTTGGAACTGGATGTATATCCTGCGTTATTCTATCAATAAGGCTGGAATATGGCAGGTAAGGATCTATCCTCTATTGTCCAATATTTTTTTCATCTCTGCTCATATTCCTCCATCCTTTAACCATACTCACATTGCCCTTATTTCCAAGAAAATGATGCCTGCTTCTCCGAGAGGCTTCATCCCTTAGCACTCTGTAATGTCTGTTATAAAGTCATATCCAAGCTACTTACAAATCGATTACGGCCATTCATGGATAAGCTGATTAAACCATTTTAAATTGCCTTTGTACCAGATAGACAAATATCTAATAACATAATTATAGCTCAAGAGGTCGTCCATGCTAGGAAGTATTTTTCCAAAAAGAAGAACTCATTTGCTCTCAAAATTGATATATCAAAAGCATATGATAGGTTGTCTTGGAAGTTCATCAAAAGCGACCTCCATGGGATGGGCATTCAAGGTCATACAAATGACCTCATTATGAAGTGTATCGATACGACATCCTTCTCTGTACTCCTTAACGGTTCTCCTGAAAGCTACATCAAACCTGAAAGAGGCATTCGGCAAGGTTGCTCGCTATCCCCCTAGATTTTTATCATGTGCACTAAAGTGCTATCTCGCCTCTTTTATTGCTATGAGAGGGAGGACCTATATCAAGGGATTCGTATGAATCGGTATTCTCCGTCGGTCTTGCATCTTCTATTCGCAGATGACATCCTAATATTTAGAAAGGCATCCACATACTCTCTAAACCAAGTTTATAAGTGTTGAGAACCAATAAGGGACTTTAGTCCCACATCGGAAGATGTATTATGAAGAGGGGTTGGACCCTCTATAAGTAGTGGCAGTAGCCCATCAATAAAAATCATCCATTATTCATTTTCTACATGGTATCAGAGCCATAACCATCCACCCCTCTCCCTTCTTCCCCAAAAAAAAAATTTCCCCTCCTCCGGCTCCAACAGCGCCCCCCGGCTCCAGCGGCTGCCCCATCCGGCTCCAGCAGCCCCCCAGCTCCAGCGGCGGTGCCTCCCCCCCCCCCCCGATCTTCACATGTAGTTTTTTGTAAAAAAAAGTGTATTTTGAAGACAAAGGGATATCAAATGCTTTATTTGCCCCCCTCTGTCCTAGATTACACCGTCTGGAATGAACAAATGCTTTATTTATTTTCCTTTCCCGATCTTCACATCGGGATCTACAAGAAGAATGATCGTATTTTCTTCTGTGTTCTGACGTGTTCACTTTACATGCACGTGCCGGTGTTGGCCACATTTATAGCGCATTCGTATAGTAGAAGACGACGTAGATGCCGACGAAGAGGATGACTACCAGCTAGCAGCCAACGATGAAGACGACAACTAGAGATACAGTTGAAGAGGCCATGAATTCGATCGCTGAAAAATTGATAGCACAAGAGATGAAGACCTTGGTTGATGATATCTTGTCGAAGAGAATAACCGAGGCGACCCCTAGTGTGACCCATACTCATGTGGATCCATCACCCTACAAAATAGAGAAGTTGGAAAAGCTGGAGACGAAGTTAGAAGGAACGTCCAACTACTTGAAATGGTTGCGACAGGTGATACGGACGTTGAAGGGACGTGGCTTGGTTGGCTATGTCAATAGCAAAACCAAGGCGCCCGCTGATCCCTCCTCAAAGGAGTTTGCTATTTAGGATATTATCAATAACATAGTGGCTGGATGGTTGACAGCCTCCTTGACCGACCAGGTGTCGGGCAATGTAGAGGTGATGGAGGGTGCTGCTAATATATGGCGGACTTTGACGGATATGTACTCAGGCTCGGGCAACCCTATGCGGGTCTTCCAACTACATGATGAACTCGATAGGGTGGCCCAAGACGAACGTACCATCTCTGAGTATGCAGCCCTGTTGAAGAAGTACTGGTCTGATCTGGAATACTATGATCCTCTTGGGATGGAAGATGCACAAGTCGAACCGGCATTTGCGAAGCATTTTCAGACGTTTTTAGCGTATATTTTGCAGCAACGGATGATAAAGTTCTTGAAGAGGCTCAACCATGTGTTTGAACAGAGAAGGAATGTACTTCTCGTACAACCCACGCTTCCAACCTTTGAAGAAGCCATAGCTGCCATGGCACAAGAAGAAGCTCGATTGAAGTTGATGCCTAACAAGGGCTACTTCCACAGGGAGCAAGCTGCTGTTGAAAAGCCTGCGCTTGTCGCCTTCAATCAGTCTTCCTCTGCGGGTGGTGTTTGCCACAACTATGGTGACTCGGGACATTATATCAAATTTTATCCAAAACTCCTGCGAGGTCAGTCGAATGATCACGGACGGGGCAGTGGAGGATGTCGTGGTAGTAGAGGAGTATATGCTGGTAGAAGAAAAAATTATTTTGGAGGACACAAAACAAATCTAGCAGAAGAAGGGGAAGACAATCAATTGGCTGAAATAACCCCTCTT
This sequence comes from Iris pallida, assembly GCA_029216955.1. Lineage (NCBI taxonomy): Eukaryota > Viridiplantae > Streptophyta > Magnoliopsida > Asparagales > Iridaceae > Iris > Iris pallida. The sequence continues at coordinate 15,461,494 of JANAVB010018199.1, read as the reverse complement.
GAGAGGGAGTTCATCACGAGGTTACGAGGCACGAAGCTGGGTTCGGACGACAGTCAAGTTACTCCTGGGGCGTCATCTAACTCGGGGGATCACATCACTTGCTTTGCCTAAACCAGCACAGGTATACCTGCGCGTGCTCATGCATCTGTCCATCAGCTAGGTTGGATTATGGACTCTGGGGCATCTCGCCATGTCACGGTGTCCCGCGGTGAGTTTCAGGACTATACTCACCTACCGACGCCGGAGAGCATTCAGGCTGTTGATGGTACCTCCAGACCTGTAATGGGTAAGGGCACTGTCGCATGCACCCCTTCCCTCGCTCTCACCAATGTCTTACATGCTCCATCTTTTCCTGTCAATCTTATATCTATTAGTGCCATTATCCTTGACCTAAACTATATTGTTTCCTTTGACATTCCTACGGTAACTTTTTAAGAGAAGGGGACAGGACGACGACTAGGGACTTGTACATGGCATAAGGGGCTGTGGTACTTGGACAGGACCGGACTAGAAAAAGCATTGGCATCTTTATTAGCAGACGCACAACTGGACGCTTCACGTCGTAGTGTAGAAGACGAATTACTACTCCACCACCAGCGTATCGGGCATTCTTTTTTTAAAGTTATTAGTCGAATGTATCCGTCCTTATATCAAAGGGATAATAAAGAGAAGTTATTTTGTAATGCATGTGAGCTGGAAAAACATACCAGGAGCTCGTATGTGAGCTCAGGGAATAGAAGTTCTGCTGTATTTGATATGACACATTCGGACGTATGGGGCCTTTGTCCTACAACCGGTATTAACGGTTTTAGATGGTTCGTCACTTTTATTGACTGTTATACCCGCGTGACCTGGGTCTACCTTATAAAGAATAAAAGTGACGTCCTCGAGGCTTTTCAGGATTTTTATCGCCAGGTGGAAACACAATATAACGTTAAAATTAAGTATTTTTGGTTTGACAATGGGACAGAGTATACTAATTAGAGGGTTGCTGAGTATTTATCTACTCATGGAATACTACATCAAACTTCATGTGCCTATACACCGGCACAAAATGGTGTGGCCGAACGGAAGAATAGGCATCTGTTGGAGGTCGCACGGACGATGATGCTGGCTATGAATGTCCCGAAACACTTATGGGGGCAGGCTGTATTGACGGCCTCTTATCTCATCAACAGAATGTCATCTCAGGTATTGGACTGGAAGACACCGTTGGAGATGCTTACTGGTGCAACCACATACACTATTCTACCAAAAGTATTTGGGTGTGTGTGTTTTGTCCAAGATAATAGGCTAGGAGTTGGCAAACTGGATCCTAGAGCAGTTAAGTGTGTATTCGTCGGGTACACAGCGACTCAGAAAGGATACGCATGTTGGAGCCCAGTAGAGGGGAAGCTGTTTGTAAGCATGGACGTTACATTCAGATAACTGGAACTATACTATGGTTTGGATGAAGGTTTAGCATTTGGTGACACACATAACACAGACGGTGTTAGACGTGAGGGGGAGATAATAAGTCCAAAAGTGATAGTCGGATTGGTCACGTGCCCGTTCATGGAAAATTGGACGAAAGGAGAAGAAAGCAGTGACTCTGATATAGAGAATGAAGAAGAAGATATATATGTTACGCAGGGTGAGAAGCAGACAAGGGAAAAGGAGCTCCAAGTCTACAGAAGGAGACAGCAGAAGTCCAGTACTGTGTCATGTCCAGCAACTACTGTACCAAGCCTATTGCCTACTATACCAAGTCCCTTGTCTACTCCTGTCCCAACTCTTGAAGATGTTGCCCCCGCACCGATTCACTCTGATTCTGATGCGGATCTCTCTAAATTGGATGGTATGATCTCTGCACCACCTATTGCTCCCTTAAGGAGATCTTCTCGTATCAATGCGGGTAAGGCTCCTAGTCATTATGATGATTATGAACATGACATTACCAACTTCTTGTCTTATTCTAACATTTCTTCGAATTATCGAGCCTTCATTGCATCGTTAGACTCTACTTCTTTGCATAAGTATTGGCAGGAAGCAAAGAAAGATCCAAGGTGGAAAGCTGCAATGATGGAAGAACTTGGGGCACTAGAGAAAATTAAGACATGGGAGCTGGTTCCATTACCCAAAGGGAAGAAAGCTGTAGGATACAAATGGGTGTACACAGTGAAGGAGACGTCAGAAGAAAAAGTAGAGTGGTACAAGGCAAGGTTGGTTGCAAAAGGATACACACAATCATATGGCATCGACTATGATGAGACGTTTGCCCCAGTAGTAAAAATAAGAACAGTAAGAACTCTGGTCTCCATTTCAGCAAACTATAGGTGGAAGCTATACCAGTTAGATATAAAGAATGCCTTTATCCATGGGGACCTACAAGAAAAAGTGTACATAGAACCTCCGCCAGGGTGCTACGCGACAGAATCAGACGGAGGGACGTCGCATGGTAAAGTGTGTAAATAAAAGAAGTCGCTACATGGGCTCAAGCAATCTCCTCGAGCCTGGTTTGACAGATTCAGAAAGGCTGTTATAGGCATGGGATACCATCAAACAAATACAGATCATACGATCTTTCTTCAGCATGTAAGAGGCCATATCACTATACTTGCTGTATATATGGATGATATAGTAATCACAGGTGATGATGAAGTTGAGATCACTAAGCTAAAGTCAAAACTCACGAAGGAGTTTGAGCTGAAGGATTTATGAGCGATGAGGTACTTTCTGGGTATCGAGGTGTGTGACGGAGAACAAGGAATTGTTCTCTCACAAAAAAATATATACTAAATCTGCTAAAGGAGACAGGGATACAGGGATGCAAAGCAGCAATCACTCCAATTGACCAGAAGTACAAGTTATGAGCAGAAGCAGGAGAGCCTGTTGATCGTGAAAGGTATCAAAGACTTATAGGGAGATTGATTTATCTGGGGCACACTTGCCATGATATCTCATTTGCGTTGAGTGTAGTGAGTCGCTAGATGCATGATGCAAGAACGGGTCTTATGGAAGCAGTATTTCAGATCTTGAGATATCTGAAAGGGACGTCGGGAAAAGGGCTATGGTTCAAGAAGAATGGACGCATAGAAGTTGAGGAATATTGTGATACAGACTGGGCGAGCGGCATAGACCACAGAAGGTCTACCATGGGGTACTGTATTTTTGTAGGAGGAAACCTGGTCTCATAGAAAAGTAAGAAACAGTCAGTAGTAGCACGGTCGTCAGCTGAAGCAGAATAAAGAGCAATGGCTCTGGGAGTGTCAGAGTTGCTATGGGTGAGAGCACTACCGACAGAGTTGAAGCTGGACAAGGAAGAATCGTTACATCTTCTGAGCGATAGTCAAGCTGCAATAAGTATAGCTAACAATCCAGTTCAGTACGACAGAATGAAGCACATCGAGATCGATCGATTCTTCATCAAGAAGAAGCTGGAACAAGGGATACTGAAGATTGACCATGTTCTTTCAGAAGAACAAGTTGCAGACTGTCTGACTAAAGGTCTTAGTTCATTAAGTCTGTCAAAGCTATGTAACAACATGGGGATGATTAATATCTATCGCCCATCTTGAGGAGGAGTGTTGAGAACTAATAAGTGACTTTAGTCCCACATCGAAAGATTTATTATGAAGAGGGGTTGGACCCTCTATAAGTAGTGGCAGTAGCCCATCAATAAAAATAATTCATTATTCATTTTCTACAATAAGAAATTGCAGCAGTTCTCCTCTTGGTCGGGACAAAGGATCAATCTTGATAATCGAGCATGTACTTCAGTAAACAGGTTGATTCTCAAACCCGTCAATCGCTAGCCACCATTGTCACTACCATATTTCTAGCTTGAGGGTATTTTGGTCATTTTTAAAATTTTGGAAATTATTTGGAATTATTTAGTATTAATTTTAATTATTGGAATTTTAAGTAATTTTTAGTATAATTGATTTGGTGCTATTATTGACTTTGACTCAGGGTGACTTAGGAGACTGTCCTAGAAGCTAACCTAGGTCATGACTACTTGGTTAGAGTGTGTAACCCTAGCTTAACCTAAGTTAGTGATATCCTACTCATTAGAATTTAATTGGGGAAAATAGGAATTTATTTGGCTAGAGAATGGCTTGTGGTTTCACAAGTCATGATTTATGACTTAGGCCCATAGAGGCCCATAGACCACTAGTAGAACCCTAACCCTAGCCCAATCACCACTTGGTCGGCCACCTAGTGTCTCCCCCCATCTATTTAATGTCTCCTAGAAGTTAGGGCTAGCCTCCTTAGAATATTTGCAAGTTTAAAGAAGAGGTAACCCTTTCTTCCCTAATCCATAACTCCTCCATTCCAACTCATTTTTCTTCTTAATTTCTTGTAATAGATTCTAATTGCTGTGTTCTCTATGGCTATGGTGAGAAATTTCAGGGAAGGACCAATTTAAAGAAGTTTTGGTAGCTTGAGGAACCACTTACGTCGGGGCTTTCTGAGCCATTACAAACCCTAGGTAAATTTCTAATCCACTCCAAAAAATGATGTTTTGATTGCATTAATAGGAAGCCCTAGGTCTACCCTAACTGTAGGTATAGCTACTTCTAGGTTTCGTGTCCAATACGTGTCCATATCGGACACGTATCAGTAGATACGTGTAGGTGTTCGATGAAATGCCACAGTGGCATTTTATCACTATTTTTGGAATTGGTTTGAATAGAAAAAATAGTTTTTAGCCTCGCTTATGGGTTTCCAGTGTCCTGAGATTGTTTTGGAGTCGTGTCGTGTCGCAATGGACACAGGAACACGTGGGGTGCAACGCGCGCGCGTGGGTAGCATTCCCCTGCTACTCGGGGTGTACTGCGCACAGTGTACACCACTTGGACACGTGTAACTTGACACGTGGGTGCGGGCAGTGTCTGACATGAGGCCCCCAAAGTTTTGTGGTTCCTCGTGTCGTGTCGGACACGGTATCGTGCGTGCACGGGGAATACACTGTACGTGCACAGTCCTGTCACTTGTTCACTGTTTTAAATTCAGTTTTTAATGATATAATTTGTGATTTTAATTGCTAATTAGATCCTAACATGATTAATAATGTATGTTAGATTGAGTTTACATAGTAGTTTAGGTGGTTTGATATGAGGAATGGAATATTTGATTCGAGTTGGATTCAATGTGCCACTGATACACTGATACATTGTATGTTCAGCTTTCCTATGTTAAATACCATTTAATTCGAATTCTAATTAATTGTTTTAGTCGCCAATTATTCCCACATGTTTGATTATTCATGTTAAGTTCGATTTCACTTAGAATAGATTTTGGATTCGTATATGAGAATATGGACAGTGAGTTGGGCTCGACTGATACATTTAACTGATACATGGTTAATTCAAATTCTCCTAACTGTTATTCCTATTTTAATTCTGTTTTAAACTAATGTTTCAACTGTCAATGATTCCACATGTTTGATTATTCATGGCTAGTTCAATGCTTCGTATAGATAGGCTTTTGTTATGTAAATGGGATTGGCATTAAGTTAGGTTTTCAATGTGTGTCAACTGATTTTATTCTCGATTTTAACTGTCAGCTGAGAACTAATTTCCTATACCTGAGATAAATTCATTCCTATTAAACTGTAATAGAATGATTGTTAGTTCTCATCAAACCTGAGAACTAGTTATTTCCCTTCTTCAACTGAACTGAAATTGAATGTGAAGCCTCATATAGCATTGGGTATTAGTTAACTGATTTGAATTTGTATATAAACAGTCATGTTACTCCCCTTTCCATGCATTAGCTAACTGATTCCAGGTTACACCATATTGTTAGCTCACTGATTTCCTATAGTTAGCTCACTGTTTCTTTGTTAACTGTCAAATGTTATTTCATTCCTTAAACCTGAGATGTTATCCCCATACATTGTATTGTTGTTTCATTGATTAAATGGTGGAATGGGGGAAATAGTTATCAAGTTAACTGGAATTGAAATTATGTATACTGTTTTGCATTGACACTGCACACAGGATTCACTAACACCTTTCATTCCCTGTTTTCCATTTGCCTCACACCCTCATGTCACAAACACACACACACAAGTATCTATTCACATTTCCTAACACTGTTTCCTGAGTATTATACACTGTTTTGGTATTGCCTGTCCTCTTAGTCTTCTCACACACACTCTTGTGCACTCTCACACACACACACACACTTGAACACATGCACATGTGTCTTCCTATTCTCTCTATATATATATAATATATATATATATATATATATATATATATATATATATATATATATATATATATATATATATATATATATTTTTAATATATATATATATATTAAATATATATATATATATATATATATATATATATATATATATAATATATATATATATATATATATATATATATATATATATATATATATTAAAAAAATATATATATACAAATATATATATATATATATATATATATATATATATATATATATATATATATATATATATATTTATATATATATATATATATAGAGAGAGAGAGAGAGAGAGAGAGAGAATAAGGGAGGTGAGGTGCCACCCTACCGTAGGGTGGCACCATGTCACCCCCCCATGCTATCATCATGCACATGGGTGCATGATGATAGAATGGGGTGTCTTCCTATTCTCTATATATATATATATATATATATATATATATATATATATATATATATATATATATATATATATATATATATATATATATATATGAATGTATATATATATATATGAATGTATATATATATATATATATATATATATATATATATATATATATATATATATATATAATATATATATGAATGTATATATATATATATGAATGTATATATATATATATATATATATATATATATATATATATATATATATATATATATATATATATTTATATATATATATATATATATATATATATATATATATATATATATGTAATTGAGATGTATATATAGGTATCCTATATATTATATAATGTGTGTGTACTATTATATATATATTAGATATATATGTATGTGTGGTATACGTATAGGTAGCCTATATGTTAATATGTATTTCTATATTAGATTATATAAATATATCAATGAGTGTATTATATTTTAGATATATATATATATTGTTATGTATATGTGTTTTATGGTTGGTTTTAGGCATGATATTGCCTAATAGCCTAGACTAGGGCTCTTAGCCTATGGGTGTGGCTTGAATGTCAGTATAGAGTCTAGATTTGACTTGTATAGCCTTGTTTAGACCTAGAATAGACTAGTTAGACTAGTATAGACTTGTTTGACTTTGTTGACCTAGTTTGACTTCTAGGGTTGACCAGAGTTGACTAAGAGTTGACTTTGGTCTAGATTGACCTAGATTCATGTAGAATGCATTGACTTGCATCTTATTATCATTTTAGACTCATAGTGACTTGTACTGTTCTATAGGAGACAGACACCGCTCCTCGGACAGTAGATATTCTTCAGATTCTCAGGATACAGGCGAGTACATTCTTTGATCATTTCATATCTTGTTTAAGATTATATTTCCTGCTTTAGATTACTTTACATGATGCTGACATGTTAGAAACATGGATTAGTACTATATAGATCTTTTCGTGCGATGTTATCCCCTTAGCGGATACATCGGGTATTTCGTGTTCGTGTACTTTATCGTGAGCATCGTGTACTCCGTGTATTCGTGACATTCGTGTACAAAATATGTGAAATCGTGTATAATTATGTATTTACATGACCTTCGTGTACAATAACATAACTTGGCTAGATCCTTGTGTATTGATTGGGTAGGGGGAGTAGAAGTGGTTATGTAATCAATCCAGTAGATTACTTGTGTACGCCCTCTTTAGATTACTCGTGTACAACATCGTGCCGTTTAAATAACCATCTTGTGCTCTGAATCACTAGTCACTGTTAGTTCTCTATATACTGTAGCTATTTACTTACAGTCTCTCTCTTTTTACATCATGTTATTCTTTCAGTTTCCTGTATCTTACTCTCTAGTATGATTATATATCTTGACCTGCTATGATTTGTTGAGATGTACTGTGCTCGCTCCTGTCCTGACTGGACCTGTTGAAATATTATAGAGGATGAGGCTGATGCGTTCTGCCCTACCTACTACGGTGCTACCCTAGATGAGTGTTGTGACTTGGACCAGCAGCAGGATCCACTAGCAGTTGACGACACTCCCTTAGACTAGGATGTCTTTACTTTTCATGGACTACTGTATATGAATTCTGAGATGTTTTGGATATGTACTTATTTAGACACTTAGACTCTGGATTGTATCTCTGTGTTTCTATTTCTGGTTATCTATCTATCTTTTTCATGCTCTACCTTAGATGTGATTGAGACTGTATCTGCTATGTCACCTCCATTCGGAGAGTATATACTGTACAGGTACCTTTATATTGTTAGATATTTGACCTAGGACAGCGTTCTACCGTCGACACTGCGGCATAGGCTGGACGTACCCACGTCTCGTGTCCTTACTCTAGGGTGCGGGTCGAGACACGTTTTTAGTGGTGGCCCATGCAGGTCAGGTTTATGTAGTGGTATTCGAACTAGAGTATCACTACATCCTGCAGTAGGATTAGGATATTTTTGAGGGTACTCAATCACACTAGGAAAAACTCTTTATCAGATTCATTTTATCTAAATTTGCTACTTATCGTCTTCCCTTAAATTTTTTTTACTGCCCTCCCTTGATATTTTGACTCATTCTCAGTAATTGGTTCTTCTTGATCTGTGTCTCCCGGATGGTTGAGACACGATCGTATCGCTCTGGCCCAGCAGACGCAGGTGAGAGGTCTACCACCCCTCGCCCGATTGAGGACGCTGGGACCACAGCACTTCCTGTTTCTGCTCATATAGGAGCGTCTGTAGTTTTTGGGAGTGTACCTCTACCTGTCTGGAGGTCTTCCTCCGTCATTCCGGATACATTCCAGCAGCAGTCACCTTCATGGGCAGTAGCTCAGATGTTTACCCTTTTCCAGCCATTCCTGGAGACTCAGCAGCAGATGCAGCAGAGTCAGTCTGCTGATCTCTGACAGAGCGTACACGATACCCACCAGTTGGTCAGGGCGACAGTAGAGCTGGTGGCTGCTCAGCCACTGGGAGGCCAAATTCAGTATCAGTATCAGCAGAGGTCTGTTCAGCAGCATCTTTAGGGTCAGGGACGTGTATATTTCCACCATGCATCTAGACAGCAGCAGGACGCTAGGTGCAACTTCTACAAGAAGGCAGGCCATGGGTGGAACGACTGCAGGAAGAGGCTTGGCAGGTGTTTACTTTGTGGTTCAGCGGAGCACCGGTGTAGGGAGTGTCCCAGGAGCCAGACAACAATGACTCAGGTAGTAGCAGGAGCTAGGGCTCCGACAGAGCAGCCGAGGGGACCACCGTTGCAGACACAATAGACCCCTAGACAGCAGCAGATTACCAGTTGCCCTTTCTGTAGGAAATTAGGGCACGATTGGGGCGAATGCCGGAAGAGGCTGGACAGGTATTTACTTTGCGGAGGATCTGATCATCGGCTGAGAGAGTGCACAGACAGTAGGAGAGCTTATCGCAGGTTCTGTCCATCTCAATTCCGTTCCTTGCCATATTTTAACCATCTCGAAATTCAGTACCAACAGATCCTGCTTATCATTCTTGTTCGTAGATAAATCTGATTCTTGGTATTCATTGTCGATTTAATTTTCTGCCAAGATAAATCATATGGGCTAGGTCACCTCAGTTATGGGATCTAGAATCTTCGATAGTCATGTTAGCTGGCATAGTGAGGACATATAATCGGATTTAGGACATATTTCTCGGGTGTGGGAATTTAAGGTTTTCGCTGCCAAGCATGCGGCAATGCAAAAATTTTAAATACCATGATTCTAGAGGTATGTGCCTTAGTCAAGGACTCTTTGATTATCGTAGCCTTGCTCACTAGCATGACGAAGACTCTGAGTAACATGATTTTGGACAGACACATATGATCATACCCTTCTGTTGTTTTAAAAATTGTATTCCATCAAATAACTTAGGAGTAGGAATATTTAGTTGTAGAGCTTATTCATATGTAGTTCTTTCATAGTGTAATGATGTGATAACTTGTAGAGTGTCTGTACCCTAGAGATGATAGTTAGCATTGGTATTAGAATAGTAACCCATTGTAGATGATTTCCTTGTTATTATAATACCAACCAGTTTACATATAGGATGTTAGTATGCCTTACAGCCTTGATGATTGTTATTATTTTTCCTTACTTTTTTTCCAGTGAGGTACCCATGACCAGAGCCTGTCCTTGAGTATAGTTGTAGTTCACCTAAGACTGAGAGGCCTATATGCATATAGATTGCAGATGGTATTAGCATATGGGGTATGGGTTTGGTTGGTGTCTATAGGTCATTGTTGTATAGGATTATTGACGTGTTGTTAGCCTATTGGTCCACTTTCTATTTTAGTAAGTTCTCTTTATGTTGAGTTCAGTCATGTTGATCAACCTTTATAGGCAGTGTGCAGACCCTTCACTAGATACCCTGTCCCCTTGGTTCAGACTTGTACAAGTTGTTCACTGTACTCAAATTTTATTACCTACCATATTGCATCATAGAGTTCACTGGACAATTGTTCAGACACCAATTATTGACCCACCAATATAACCATCAACCCCTTACCAGATTCTGCATATCTGGAGAGTTAGTATCATGCATACTAGAGGTCTGCACTCACCCCTTGGGACAGTCTACTGTTCTGCCCCAACACACCCTGCAGTATCTGACCTTTTCTTGGAGTGATAGGCATATGGTAGGGAGTTGGTGTTATTAGACTTTGAGTAGAGTTGAGGTGATGAGGGTAAAGCCTATATATATATATATATATATATATATATATATATATATATATATATATATATAGCTTGTATATATGTAATGTATTTTGATTGGTATGTAGCCTACACCCATTTGCAGTATACGGCCTATTGCATTCCCTGTACACCAGTTTGGTTCACTTCTTTTAGACCAATGTCTTGCATATAGTTAGTTCAGCCAGATAGAGAGGAGAGCCAGGTTGATCTAGAGGCATGTTTCAGTCACCATGTAGGTTTCCTTTCACATTGACTATACAAGTGGACCCAAATGTCCTGTCCTTCAGTTTATAAATATAGTCTCCTTAGCATCATTCCCTTTTGCCTATATTGATGTTTCAGACCGTTCATCCTTAGCCTAAATTCTAAGCATCTGTTCAGTCCCTTATGAGTTTAGTCTACTTTAACCCTTGGTTGATCAGTCATATATATATAAATGATATACTTAGGATATATGTGATGGATTGTTGTTCTTGAGCATATATATATATATATGTGGTATTTGGGATTGGTGTGCTTAGCTTGTAGGTATTTAGTTATGGGTGACTTGATAGGATTGGGAAGTTAAGAGCTAGCCTATTATAGAGTTTTTTTTGCTTAGCTTGTAGGTATTAAGTTATGGGTGACTTGATAGGATTGGGAAGTTAAGAGCTAGCCTATTATAGAGTTTTTTTTTTCTCTAGTTGCCAACACCTAGATAGCTAGAATAGGTGAAATCCTAAATAATTGACCAGTTGATGACCAAGTACTTGGATGTTGAGAAATTGACTAGTAGTTGACCAGTAGTTGACCATTGTCAATGTTTGACTTAGTTGACTGGAGATAGGATTAGAAGTAGGTTGTTGTTGTGTTGATGATCATGTTTGATTATTTAGTAACTGGAGACCTTGCTTGTGATTAGGTTGGAGACATGGTTTTTCTGCGGATATCTTCGACTCGTGGTACGATACATTTTGGTGGAGGTGGGAAGCTTAGCCCACGCTTCATCGGGCCTTTCGTGATCAGCGGGAGGGTCGGTAATGTGGCTTATAGGCTAGACTTGCCACCTGCACTAGTGGGCATCCACAACGTATTCTACGTATCACAGTTGAGACGGTACGTGGCTGACCCTAGCCATTTGCTCGATCATTCGGAGATTGAGGTTGGACCTACTCTCAGTTATCCAGAGCAGCCTGTGGAGATTCTGGATCGCCGTGAGAAGGTGCTGAGAAACCAGGTGATACCCTTGGTTCGCGTCGCATGGAGGCATCATTCTTCCAGAGAGTCGACCTGGGAGCGGGAGGATGAGATGCTGAGCGATACCCATATTTGTTTGCACCGTGAGGTATGATTATCTATCCTTCTCATCTGTTAGTTTTGCCCTTTTAATTTCGAGGACAAAATTATTTTAAGGGGGGTAGATTTGTCACTACCACAATTCTAACTTGAGGGTATTTTGGTCATTTTTAAAATTTTGGGAATTATTTGGAATTATTTAGTATTAATTTTAATTATTGGAATTTTAAGTGGTTTTTAGTATAATTGATTTGGTGCTATTATTGACTTTGACTCAGGATGACTTAGGAGACTGTCCTAGAAGCTAACCTAGGTCATGACTACTTGGTTAGAGTGTGTAACCCTAGCTTGACCTAAGTTAGTGATATCCTACTCATTAGAATTTAATTGGGGAAAATAAGAATTTATTTGGCTAGAGAATGGCTTGTGGTTTCACAAGTCATGATTTATGACTTAGGCCCATAGAGACCCATAGACCATTAGTAGAACACTAACCCTAGCCCAATCCCCACTTGGCCGGCCACCTAGTGTCTCCCCCCATCTATTTAATGTCTCCTAGAAGTTAGGGCTAGCCTCCTTAGAATATTTGCAAGTTTAAAGAAGAGGTAACCCTTTCTTCTCCAATCCATAACTCCTCCATTCCAACTCCTTTTTCTTCCTAATTTCTCGCAATAGATTCTAATTGATGTGTTCTCTATGGCTATGGTGAGAAATTTCAGGGAAGGACCAATTTGAAGAAGTTTTGGTAGCTTGAGGAACCACTTACATTGGGGCTTTCTGAGCCATTGCAAACCCTAGGTCAATTTCTAATCCACTCCATAAAATGATGTTTTGATTGCATGAATAGGAAGCCCTAGGTCTACCCTAACTGTAGGTATAGCTACTTCTAGGTTTCGTGTCCAATACTTGTCCATATCGGACACGTATCAGTGGATACGTGTAGGTGTTCGATGAAATGCCACAGTGGGCATCTCATCACTGTTTTTGGAATTGGTTTGAATAGGAAAAATAGTTTTTACACTACAACAAAAAACCCTTTTAATGTCGCTCGACAAGGAGTTTTAATGACGGCTGATACATAAGCGTTATTAAGTTGAAAAATACCTTTTTTCTATGACGGTTTGGGCTAATTCTGGGCTTTTTATAACGTTTATAAAATAAAGCGTTATTAATAGTTTAGAGCGGTGGCAAACTTGTAATAAACTTTCTGTAATGTATTCCATCTCCTCTCCGATTTTACTCAGAATAACTCTCATTCTCCTTCTGCCCCCTCTTCCCTCCTCTCCCCAAACCCTAAAATTTCCCATCTTCTCCTTTCAATCTCCCACAAACCCTAACTCTAGGTATCACTCTAAACCCTAGCTCTAGGTCTCACTCTAAGCCCTAAGCCCCCAACCCCTCCTCCGACGAACCCTAAGCCCTAAGCTCCCAACCCCTCGCTCGTCGACGGAAGCGACGGCGGCGGGAACGATGTGGTGGGTCGAGGTCGTCCAGGCGTTGTGGCTTCGGGTTCAGAAGATCGGGGAGGTCGATGCTTATGATGAGTGGGACGACGCTCGGTCGAGAACAGGAAGTGGAGTCGGAGGAGGGCTCGGGAAGGCGTAGGCTCGGGATCCGGTCGGGGTTGTCCTCGGCACGGAGACACGTCGGCTTCGATGCTGGATCACAAACCCCATCTAGGTATCTACTCCCTCTATTTCTTTCGGTCAGTTCTGATGGGAAATTAGGTTTTTTTTTCTTGTAGCTATTGGATTCTTGTGAATTTAGAAAGTTTGTATTTTTTCATTGAAATGTAATTCTTGTGATTCTGATGGAAAATTAGGTTAATTTTCTTCTTGTAGCTAGGGGAGGCGGCGGTGGCGGAGCCCTTGGCGTCTCAAGCCGAAATGATCACCTGTAAATTTGCTGCGGCCAGACTTCGATTTGAATTTTTTTCTTCTACAGAAGAGGTAATTTCTCTACGACAGCATTTTGCTCTTATTTATAGGGTTTTTTGGTCTCAATTGTTGAGATTTGTTGCACTGTTGTAATTTCAATTATTTGTTCCTACTTTTTGCTGGATTTGACAGGATTATAAGAATAATTTGTTTTTGTCGAAAATCTTATTCAATTATGGTACTATTTCTATGTTTTACATATTCTAATATAAAAGCTACTTTACTCTTGAAAATGAGATGTGATGAACCTACAATTATTCATCTTCTATCTACAGCGGTCTGCAAAAGTATATGAATCAACAAGGATTTCATATTGTTGGATATGGATGCACTACATGTATTGGGAACTCTGGGGACCTGGATGCGTCCGTTGCTGCTGCAATTTCTGAAAATGGTAGTAACAGTTTGTCATTGAGTTAGCCCTGTTTTATATCCCATTATCGATAATATGCAAGTCATGAAGCATTCACCTCATTTGATTATATATGTTTTTTTTCCTTCTTCATAGATATTGTTGCCACTGCTGTGCTTTCTGGAAATAGGAATTTTGAAGGTCGAGTGCATTCCTTGACTCGAGCCAATTATCTTGCTTCACCTCCTCTGGTTGTAGCGTATGCCCTTGCTAGCTCAGTAAGTCATTTGTGCTATTTTTTAATGTAATTTATTTTGAGATGCGGAATTGGGAATTTATAAGAACAGGCTGAATAACAGATAAATATGTATGCCTCGACCAATAATATAATTCCCTTTCAGTGATTCTCATCTTCCTCTTCTTTCAAGTTATTCTGACCAATCAGCCACTGTTAATTTTGCTTAATTGATCAAACTCTTGGCCAATACCTATACTAGTATTGTTAGCTTGTAATCCTTCTGAACATGGTCTTAGGTTGTTTATCAATAGCTGATTTTTTTTATAATTTCGTTACTTCAATAATCGATTCTTGATAGTAAATTTGAATATATTGCTGCAAGTTTTTCCATGATCATGCACATCTTTTTCTTACTGACACCAAATTAAATTTGACTGGTTTTATTGTGAAACCATTATCAGGTTGACATTGATTTCGAGAATGAACCTATTGGAATATCAAAGGATGGGAAGAGTGTATACTTTAGGGACATTTGGCCGTCAACTGAAGAAATTGCAGAGGTAGTTACTGCAAGTGTGGATAAATTTAATTTTTGGTCACATGCTATCATATCCCTCGTAATTGCATAAATTCTTTATTTCTTTCAGTATCTGACTAAGTATCTATTGATAAGAGGATAATGTTGCATGAGCAAGATTACAATATTTGTATAATGAAGTGCCTGGTTGATAACCGATTAATCCTTTTTGTAGAACACTTCACATGTTATATATCAATTCTTATAGGATCATGAAGCCACATCAGAAAGATAGGCTAACGTAGTATCAGTTTTCGAAATCGTTGATAACCTAACACTTCACATGTTATAATTTCTTGCTTTCGGGGTGATGTCTTTGATACCCTATACAACTAAATCTTACTTCTTCGCATTGGCCTACTTTTGAGAAGGTGGTTCACATGGAGGTTGGATGGTTTGATGATCCTGAGAACTCGAGTGGAGCCGTTGGGGAAAGAATACATATAAGACATTTTTATGAAAAATCTTATATAGGTAGATAGGCAAATCTGCACTTGTATATTTCAATCTTATATAGGTAGACTAGTCTTTCTTCAATTTCGACTTGATTCTTTGTGCATCTTTAATTCTTTATGACCTATATTGTATCAGTTTGTTGTTTTTTTTGAGAATTATGATGCAATTTATGTGTTTGACAATAAACTGTAATTTTTTGCTCAACATATTTTAGAAAGATTAGAGAAATGAGGTTCAACTTTGTAAGGTAAAATGTGATATTCAAAATAAGAATACAAGTACATTTTGTAGTAATCTTTAGTTGTCTGCTCTGGAGTAACTCTCCTTTATCCAATTGTGAGGTGATATTTTTGTGTTCTTGACCGGTCTGGATGGCTCATTGGTTGGGGAGTTTCCTAGGTACTGTTATCCCTAACTATAAGTTACATGTTGGTGCAGCTTGAGAAGTTTGATGCTGGCTGCTCAGCTTCCAATGTAATCTTTTTTAAGCTTATTCATGTTGATTTAAGAGAATGTACTGTCAAGTTTATTCATGCTTCCAATGTAATCTTTTTTTTGTTTTTTTCAGCTTTCCTTGTTTCATATGTGGACCAATCAATTGCAAGAGACATTAAATTCAAACAAACGAGGATACTGCTTTTTTCCATAAAGTTTTTAGCAGTTGGAGGACCTTTAGTCCCTGGTAGTCCAACAGAGCTCTGGGTGCAGGTTTTTTGGTAGTTGTAAATGTATATATGTATTTGTAAATGTATATATGTATTTGGATATTCTATTTTGAGAATGTAATGAAGATGTTGATATGTACTCTATTTTGAGAAATATAATAAAAAATGGTGATATATAATGTTAATTTGATTTTTAGGCCTGACAATTATAAGGACTGATTTGGATATGCTAATTTGAATAGTATAAAGTGTTATAAATGTGCTGCATTGAGCCTATACATGTTATCTATTCATGACGTTTTAAAATTGTTCTGAATTGTGCACTATATATTAACTATTCATAACGCTTTTATAGAAACTATTCATGACGGTTATTTTATGACGCTTTTAAAAAACATTTATAACACCCGTTTTCATGACGGTTGCTGTGGAAAAAAAGCGTCATGGTTCGTCATTAATGACGCTTTTTAGCCGTCATTAAAAGGGTTTTTTGTTGTAGTGTTAGCCTCGCTTATGGGTTTCCAGTGTCCTGAGATTGTTTTGGAGTCGTGTCGTGTCACAATGTACACGGGAACACGCGGGATGCAACACGCGCGAGCGCGAGTAGCATTCCCCTGCTACTCGGGGTGCACTGCGCACAGTGTACACCACTTGGACACGTGTAACTTGACACGTGGGTGCGGGCAGTGTCTGACACGAGGCCCCCGAAGTTTCGTGGGTCCTCGTGTCGTGTCGGACACGGTATCGTGCGTGCACGGGGAATACACTATGCGTGCACAGTCCTGTCACTTGTTCACTGTTTTAAATTCAGTTTTTAATGATTTAATTTGTGATTTTAATTGCTAATTAGATCCTAACATGATTAATAATGTATGTTAGATTGAGTTTACATAGTAGTTTAGGTGGTTTGATATGAGGAATAGAATATTTGATTCGAGTTGGGTTCAATGTGCCACTGATACACTGATACATTGTATGTTCAGCTTTCCTATGTTAAATCCCATTTAATTTGAATTCTAATTGATTGTTTTAGTTGCCAATTATTCCCACATGTTTGATTATTCATGTTAAGTTCGATTTCACTTAATAGAATAGATTTTGGATTCGTATTTGAGAATATGGACAGTAGGTTGGGCTCGACTGATACATTTAACTGATACATGGTTAATTCAAATTCTCCTAACTGTTATTCCTATTTTAATCCTATTTTAAACTAATGTTTCAACTGCCAATGATTCCACATGTTTGATTATTCATGGCTAGTTCAATGCTTCGTATAGATAGGCTTTTGTTATGTAAATGGGATTGGCATTAAATTGGGTTTTCAATGTGTGTCAACTGATTTTATTCTCGATTTTAACTGTCAGCTGAGAACTAATTTCCTATACCTGAGATAAATTTATTCCTAATAAACTGTAATAGAATGATTGTTAGTTATCATCAAACCTGAGAACTAGTTCTTTCCCTTCTTCAACTGAACCGAAATTGAATGTGAAGCCTCATATTGCATTGGGTATTAGTTAACTGATTTGAATTCGTATGTAAACTGTCATGTTACTCCCCTTTCCATGCATTAGCTAACTGATTCCAGGTTACACCATATTGTTAGCTTACTGATTTTCTATAGTTAGCTCACTGTTTCTTTGTTAACTGTCAACTGTTATTTCATTCCTTAAACCTGAGATGTTATCCCCATACATTGTATTGTTGTTTCATTGATTAAATGGTGGAATGGGGGAAATGGTTATCTAGTTAACTGGAATTGAAATTATGTATACTGTTTTGCATTGACACTGCACACAGGATTCACTAACACCTTTCATTCCCTGTTTTCCATTTGCCTCACACCCTCATGTCACAAACACACACACACAAGTATCTATTCACATTTTCTAACACTTTTTCCTGAGTATTATACACTGTTTTGGTATTGCATGTCCTCTTAGTCTTCTCACACGCACTCTTGTGCACTCTCACACACACACACACTTGAACACATGCACATGTGTCTTCCTATTCTCTATATATATATGTGAATGTATATATATATACATATGTATATATATATATATGTAATTGAGATGTATATATAGGTATCCTATATATTATATAATGTGTGTGTACTATTATATATATATATATTAGATATATATGTATGTGTGGTATACGTATAGGTAGCCTATATGTTAATATGTATTTCTATATTAGATTATATAGATATATCAATGAGTGTATTACATTTTAGATATATATATTGTTATGTATATGTGTGTTATGGTTGGTTTTAGGCATGATATTGCCTAATAGCCTAGACTAGGGCTCTTAGCCTATGGGTGTGGCTTGAATGCCAGTATAGAGTCTAGATTAGACTTGTGTAGCCTTGTTTAGACCTAGAATAGACTAGTTAGACTAGTATAGACTTGTTTGACTTGGTTGACCTAGTTTGACTTCTAGGGTTGACCAGAGTTGACCAAGAGTTGACTTTGGTCTAGATTGACCTAGATTTATGTAGAATGCATTGACTTGCATCTTATTATCATTTTAGACTCATAGTGACTTGTACTATTCTATAGGAGACAGACACCACTCCTCGGACAGTAGATATTCTTCAGATTCTCAGGATATAGGCGAGTACATTCTCTGATCATTTCATATCTTGTTTAGGATTATATTTCCTGCTTTAGATTACTTTACATGATGCTGACATGTTGGAAACACGGATTAGTACTATATGAATCTTGTCGTGCGATGTTATCCCCTTAGCGAATACATCGGGTATTTTGTGTTCGTGTACTTTATCGTGAGCATCGTGTACTCCGTGTATTCATGACATTCGTGTATGAAACGAGTAAAATCGTGTATAATCATGTATTCACATGACATTCGTGTACAATAACATAACTTGGCTAGATCCTTGTGTATTGATTGGGGCGGAGGAGTAGAAGTGGTTATGTAATCAATCTAGTAGATTAATCGTGTACGCCCTCTTTAGATTACTCGTGTACAACATCGTGCCATTTACATAACCATCTTGTGCTCTGAATCACTAGTCTCTGTTAGTTCTCTATATACTGTAGCTATTTACTTACAGTCTCTCTCTTTTTGCATCATGTTATTCTTTCAGTTTCCTGTATCTTACTCTCTGCATGATTATATATCTGACCTACTATAATTTGTTGAGATGTACTGTGCTCGCTCCTGTCCTGACTGGACCTGTTGAAATATTACAGAGGACGAGGCTGAGGCATTCTGCCCTACCTACTACGGTGCTACCCTAGATGAGTGTTGTGACTTGGACCAGCAGCAGGATCCACTAGCAGTTGACGACACTCCCTTAGATTAGGATGTCTTTACTTTTCATGGATTACTGTATATGGATTCTGAGATGTTTTGGATATGTACTTATTTAGACACTTAGACTCTGGATTGTATCTCTGTGTTTCCATTTATGGTTATCTATCTATCTATCTTTTTTATGCTCTACCTTAGTTGTGATTGAGACTGTATCTGCTATGTCACCTCCATTCGGAGAGTATATACTGTACAGGTACCTTTATATTGTTAGATGTTTGACCTATGTCACAACCCGCATCCACTGTGAGGGTACGATAACGTAACAACGCCCAGCCTACGCCGTAGTGTCGGTGGTAGAACGTTGTCCTAGGTCAATCATCTAAAATATAAAGGTACCTGTACAGTAAATACTCTCCGAATGGAGGTGACATAGCAGATACAGTCTCAATCACATCTAAGGTAGAGCATGATAAAGATAAATAAAATATGAAATCCAAAAGAGATATAGCAGATAGAAGTCTAAGTGTCTAAGATACACAACCCAGAAATACATCTCAAAGCTCAAATACAGTAATCCATAAAATAAATACAACTCAAGACAACTGAAATAAAGTAAGAAAACCCTAGCTATCTATACGATCTCTACTATGTCTCCTCTAGGCTAGCAGGCAACCTCCAAGCTATCTGTAAAATTTATCAACGGGTCCAGTCAGGACAGGAGCGAGCACAATACATCTCAACAAATCATAGCAGGTTAGAAAATATAATCATGCAGTAAAGTAAGATACAGGATCTGAAGAAATACAGTATATAAACAGGGAGAGAGAACTGTAATAGAAATATCTACTATAAATAGAGAACTAACAGTGGCTAGTGATGTAGAGTACAGGATTGCACATGTGAACAGAACAGATTTGTACATGATCTACATTAAAGAGTTTCACATGATCTATACTACTATGGAATTGTTCACATGACTACTAGCACTCCTCCGTTTTCCCCAATCAATACACAAGGATCTAAGCAGGTTATGTTATTGTACATGATATCACATGGGGGCCCATGAAAGGGTGCACATGATAGTATACATGAGGCTCCATGAACATGAGAGTACATGATTCACAGGAGTGTACATGTATGGTGAAAGCACAGGAGTACATGATGAAAGTGAAACGCACATGACACAATGTACCCGATGCTCCCGAGGAGGATAACATCGCATGAAGAGATCCATATAGTACTAATCCGTGATAATATCGTGACAGCATCAAGTAAAGTAATCTAAAGCAGGAATATAATTCTAAGCAGGATATGAAATGATCAGAGAATGTACTCGCCTGATAACCTGAACAGCTGATAAGTATAGGGGGTCCAACTGAAGCCACAGAGTCCTATTTAAAGCAACACATGTTACAAGGTGTTCAAGTTGTAATAAATGAATCTCTACAAGCAATCTATATTATCCTAGGTTCTTCTAAGTCAAATCAACTCTAGGTCAACTCCGGTCAACAATCTAGTCAAACTAGGTCAAGTGTTGACTTACAGTTGACTTTTGGTCAACTAGTCAACTCTGGTCAAACAGGGTCAATTCTAGTCTAATTATTAAAGATATAAAGTGTAATTCGTTATTCGTACGTCGAAACTTACGATACGCAAATCGAGATGAGATGATCAACGTTAAAGTTGATAATCTTATTACAGTGATCCACGTGTCCATCTTGTCAATTTCAGCGATGTGAGATCACTGGAATTGACTGAGCTCAGTTTCGTTGTACTAATCCCGAATTACGAACATTATAAGAATTAATTAATAATTAATTATAAAAAGGTTAAACTTAGAGAAATTATCAACAAACATTGTCGGGCGATGAAATAAACATCGCCAACGTGTCCAGAATAGTCAAATTAGCTAGGATAGCCTACCCATCGGTCCAATTTGGACACAAGGGCAAAAAGGTAATTTTGGGTCAAAAACGGTATCCGTGTCGGAGCCGTTTTGCACCGAAAAATGTGCAAGAAAACAAGTCTATAAAATATAACAAATTATATGTCCACGAAACCAGAATGACGATACGAACCCAACGGTATATCCAGAATTGGATTCCGTTGACCCGATCTCAATTTGGTCAGTTGACCAGAACTTGAAATTCCGGTTTGCACGAAAATACGTGTCGGAGCCAATGTTCTCACAACTCAGCAAACTACATGTCAACAAGTCCAGAATGATGATACGAACTCAACGGTATATCCGGAATTGGATTCCGATGAGCCGATCTCAAAATGACCTGTTGACCCGGATATTGGTATCCGACTTGCACCGAAATGCGTGCCAGATCCAATGTCCACCAAAACCTAGCAAATTATATGTCAACGAGTCCAGAATAACGATACGAACTCAACGGTATATCCAGAATTGGATTCCGATGAGCCGGCGTCAAAAAGCCCTGTTGACCCGGACTGTGGAACCCACTTTGCACCGAAAAACGTGTCAGGGCCCACGTCCTCCAAATCTAACAAATTTTATATGAAAACATGCCAGAACGACGCCACGAGTCTAATTGTGGTGTCAGAAATGAAATCTGGAGTCCCGTGTTCAAAAATAGAATTTTACAAGTTAGAAATTACGAATTCGGACGGCCAACTTTGGCGTCGAATTCAACCAATCAAATAAGCTCACAATGAAACAAAACTGGAGGGGTAGTAAGAGGGTTATATCAGCTTCGCACAGGAACTGGTAGCACGCCAAATGGAGCTGCGATGGAGGAGGTACAAGCTGACGAAGTTGGCTCCGCAAAATTGTCCAAAATTAATACAATTTAAACGGTCAACTTGGTGGCCGATTTTGATGTATCAAACGATAAAATCAACGGATGAAAATTGACATGAGTGAAGGTGGATATACCTAGATTGTGACGGAGTGAAGAAATTGCAGATCCAACGGTCGGATTTCTGGAAAAACGTGCATGAAGTTGCTGCGACGGGGTGCGAATTTTGGATCGATCTCGTGCGCGTCACGACGGAACTTCGTGCGAAACGCACGAATCGCCTCGATGGCGCATCCCGGAGGACGGTGGCCGCCATGGGGCCTACCCCAGGGGTGTGCCCGGCCATGTGGGGGGTCGGCCACGCCGGTGTGCGGCCAGCGGCGGTGCTGCACCGCCCGTACGCGCGCGGCCTGTGGTTCCCGGCCGGCTGCTGCCCACCGCTGCACGCGGGGCTGCGTGGCGGAGGTGCGGCGAGGGGCGGCGTGGCCACGGCAAGATGGAGGTGGTGGTGTTGGCTTGGTGGTGGTGGCGGTTTAAAGATGGTGGTGGTGGCAAAATGGAGGATGAAAGGGTGGTGGTGGTTGAGGAGAAGAAGGGAGAGGAAGCTGGTGGAGTGGTCGGCCGAGCTCGGCCACGGTGGAGCTCCGGCCAGGGAGGGGGGGCTAAGCTCGGGGAAGAGCTCGGGGGAAGGCTGGTGTGTGTGTGTGTGTTGTAGTTGCTGTTGGTGTTGTTTTGTTGAAATGGTGTAGGAAAAATTTAAGAAAGAGAGAGAGAGAATAATTGTAATGAGAGGGAAAGGAAGAAAAAGTGTTGTCTCCACATTAAAGTTAGGGCCGGCCAATGTGAAAGGGTGGGGGGAAAAAGTTTACATGTAGGAATTAATGGATAGGATTAAATGGGAGGAACCTATGGCTAGGATTTAAATAGCTAAAATTAGGTCATTCCAAGGGATTTAATATCAATAGAAATTTCTATTAAATAAAAAATAGGTAGAAGAGTACTTGATAATTTTTAAGGATAATGAGGCTGAGGGTAATGGTGATGGAGAGTAAAACGAAGCTGGCTGGACTTGGTGGAACCGGATTGGGTCTAAATCCGACATGGCAAAATAATCGAATAAAAATAGGTGTTGATGATCATGAGTAAATAAGTAGCACATGGGGATTCCAATAAATGGGACACAAGTATCGTACGGGTAGTAGGCTCAATGTGGGCCATGTCCACATTTGGGGCTACATTTGGGGCTGACAGGTTTCGGTCGACAGGGTACCCATAAATCAAGTTAGAAAATGAATGCGACACCGTGGGGTAAAATAAAATCGGGTCACGTGTCAAGAAAGTTGTGTGAAGCAAATGGAGCACAAAATGGTGTGTCTGAGTGGGACACGAAGGTCATGGGTGAAGAGCGTCTTGAGTAGATCATGCATGAGAAGTTGGTTTCAAGGAAATGACTGGTCTGGTGCTCCCAATTCAAAAGTCATGGTAACGTGCTAAAAATGATCAAGGAAAAGAGTGGAAAAAATTAATTAATAATCAATGGTCTAAATCGACCCGAAGTTCTGCGAAGCAAAAAGAGTACAAGGGAACAAGTTTGGATGGGACATTATATACCATCAGGAAGGTAATCCTGTCCACTACAAAACTCGTGAAGAAGGTTTCCAGAGTTGAACATCCCTGACACTCCAAATATCAAAGGCACGGGAAAGTACATTTACAGATAAATAAACAAAATAAATTATTGAAACTAAATCAATCAGAAAAATAAAAATAAAATAAAAAAATCAACCCGAAATTCAGGGTGCTCACATCCTACCCACCTTATAAAAATTTCGTCCTCGAAATTAAAATGTTCATACTCCTTCTAGGTCAAACCCCCACAATCAAGTCCCAGAACCGAAACAAATCATACCATCAAAAAGGACGGCATACAGGGTCATGGCATACGGTGGTAGTGAAAGTCTCATCTAGGTATACTAGTCATGCTAACCGAATGGTCATAGGGTATCAAAACACACAAGCAATCTAGGGTGTTAAACCGGAAAAGACACATAAATAACAAATCATCAAAACTGTAAGACAGTCTACCATCCTATGTGAAAACTGGTACTTATCAAAAAAATAAAATAAAGATAACTACCAATTATCTCTAAAGGGGTACTATTCAAAGAAAACTCAAAATCACAAGTTAAATAATGAAAGTCAATTGCATTGAAATCCAATCACAATATGTATATATATAGAGAGTGTGTCAGAGAGGGAAAAGCTAGCATTATGTAAAGGTCATGTGGTTCGTGTGTGTATGGGTATATGTGGACATGTTCATATGGTTAGATAGTAGGCATGTGTGTATTGTGAAATGTACATGAAAGTATAGGCGGATTTGGGTTTCAAAACAATAGCTATCAAGTTACGCTACTCATGGCATATTGGTTAAACGATCTACAATGCAAAACCTATTTACTCATAACATGCATGGCTAACCATATACATATATATATATATATATATAAAGAGGTAGAGATTTAGTTATGTATATATATACATTATAACATGTATACATAAACTCTATATATATCTATATAGATATATGAACATAACATAGAGAGGAAGGGATAGGTTTACGTGGCAGTGTATACTAAGTTAGGGTGTGTGTGTCCTTGTACAGGGTATAGATTAGTATTGAAAGGTTAAATCCGGTTTTAGTTCAGCATTTACATACAAAATTTGAAAATGAGCTAACATTTAAACCAGTGCAATATTAACATAATGCATTTTCAGAATCTAGGGGCTTGAACATCACAACCAACTTAATGCTCCTAACACAACCTAACATGATGGAAATAAAACCCTAACATACTATCCATACATTTATCTATGTATACAGTTCAATATTACATATTAAATCTGAAAGTGAACTAAACATGGAAATCAATGTAAAAATGTTAACATGTATTCAGTTTTAGGATTTTGGAGAAATTCGAACATCAAACCAACCCAATGTTTATCACAACCTAACATGTAAGAATACGAAACCTAAATTTATATCCCTACATACCACAATGTATATAGCTCAAAATATTACATTTAAAACAACAATTTGAACTAATATTTAAAATCCAATATTAAGGGTTAATATGCACACAGTCTTAGATTTGACAAATTCAAACACAAAACTCAACTAAAAAAAATTTTGAATTGAAACCCTACGTATAACATACATGTGCAGTGATGTAAACATAACTAATAACATGAAATCTATATTTGATTTACGAATTTAAACTGAAAAAGCCAAAAATTAGAAATATTGGGATTTTGACAATTTAAACATCAACAACATATTAATATGTATTTAGATAGGTGCGAAATCAAGTGTAGCATGTATACGTGTCAGGCAAAGAGTCTGTGTCCACTATATATATATATTCTCATGTCCCATTATAAAAACAAATTCTACGTCAAGACCAACATTTAGATTCCTACCAAGATTGTAAAGTAGGTGATTGATGTAATCAAGACAGTTTAATTTTTATTATTATTTAATACGAGAATAATAGCAAGAAGGAAATAACAATGAAATCTATTCTGCTTATCTGTTTAAAAGAAGAACCATTTTGAAACCATAGCTATAATATCAAATCCAAGATAAGGTCTAGCAAAATCGTCGATTCATTGTATTAAGAAGAAATTCATAATAAGAAGTTGCACAAGGTTCATAAAAATAGCTAAAGCTACTCCTAAGTTAAATAATGAGAAGCAAAATAAAAAAAAAATTCTTTTTTTTTGAAGGACTGAAACAAAAGTAGAGAAAACATATTCGAAAACATTTAAGGTACAATCTGATAATCATATGCGTCTATCCACAATCATGGTACTCTAAATCCTCGTCATATTAGTAAGCAAGGCTACGATAATCACAGAGTCCTCAACTTAGGCACATACCTCTAGAATCATGGTATTTAACATTTTCGCGATGCCGCTAGCTTGGCTACGAATACCTTAAATTCCCACACCCGAGAAATATATCCAAAATCAGACTATATGTCCTCACCATGCTGGCTAATGTGACTATAGAAGACTAGATTCCATAACTTAGATGACCTAGCCCATATAATTTCATCTTGACAAAAATTAAATTAAATCAACAATGAATACCCAAAAATCAAATTTATCAACGAACATCAAGATTCAAAAATGAACAAAAATCCTTCAAATCATATAAATACAAACTCGGATGCTACAGCTAACATCAAGATTCAAAATTCAACAATCTTCCATCAAAATCAATAAATACAAACTCAAATTCAACAATAATCCATCAAAATCAAATTCAACAACAGAAAGTAAAGATAAATCAAATCAAGGGAAAAGAGTTTTCAAATCGAAGTTAAAATAAGATTCTCAAGGGTCGTCCCAAGAATCTCTCAGGAGATTCTAACTGTGATTGAGTACCTTCAAAAATATATCCTAATCCTACTGCAGGCTGTAGTGGTACTCTAGTTCGAATACCACTACATAAACTCGACCTGCATGGGCCACCACTAAAAACGTGTCACAACCCGCACCCACTGTGAGGGTACGAGAACGTAACAACGCCCAGCCTACGCCGCAGTGTCGGCGGTAGAATGTTGTCCTAGGTCAATCATCTAACAATATAAAGGTACCTGTACAGTATATACTCTCCGAATGGAGGTGACATAGCAGATACAGTCTCAATCACATCTAAGGTAGAGCATGATAAAGATAGATAAAACATGAAATCCAAAAGAGATATAGCAGATAGAAGTCTAAGTGTCTAAGATACACAACCCAGAAATACATCTCAAAGCTCAAATACAGTAATCCATAAAATAAATACAACTCAAGACAACTGAAATAAAGTAAGAAAACCCTAGCTATCTATACGACCTCTACTGTGTCTCCTCTAGGCTAGCAGGCAACCTACAAGCTATCTGTAAAATTTATCAACGGGTCCAGTCAGGACAGGAGCGAGCACAATACATCTCAACAAATCATAGCAGGTTAGAAAATATAATCATGCAGCAAAGTAAGATACAGGATCTGAAGAAATACAGTATGTAAACAGGGAGAGAGAACTGTAATAGAAATATCTACTATAAATAGAGAACTAATAGTGGCTAGTGATGTAGAGTACAGGATAGCACATGTAAACAGAACAGATTTGTACATGATCTACACTAAAGAGTTTCACATGATCTACACTACTATGGAATTGTTCACATGACTACTAGCACTCCTCCGTTTTCCCCAATCAATACACAAGGATCTAAGCAGGTTATGTTATTGTACATGATATCACATGGGGGCCCATGAAAGGGTACACATGATAGTATATATGGGGCTACGTGAACATGAGAGTACATGATTCACAGGAGTGTACATGTATGGTAAAAGCACATGAGTACATGATGAAAGTGAAACGCACATGACACAATGTACCCGATGCTCCTGAGGGGGATAACATCGCATGAAGAGATCCATATAGTACTAATCCGTGATAATGTCGTGACATCATCAAGTAAAGTAATCTAAAGCAAGAATATAATTCTAAGTAGGATATGAAATGATCAGAGAATGTACTCGCCTGATAACCTGAGCAGCTGATAAGTATAGGGGGTCCAACTGAAGCCATAGAGTCCTATTTAAAGCAACACAGGTTACAAGGTGTTCAAGTTGTAATTAATGAATCTCTACAAGCAATCTATATTATCCTAGGTTCTTCTAAGTCAAATCAACTCTAGCTCAACTCCGGTCAAAAATCTAGTCAAACTAGGTCAAGTGTTGACTTACAGTTGACTTTTGGTCAACTCGTCAACTCTGGTCAAACAGGGTCAATTCTAGTCTAATTATTAAAGATATAAAGTGTACTTCGTTATTCGTACGTCAAAACTTACGACACGCAAATCGAGATGAGTGATCAACGGTAAAGTTGATAATATTATTACAGTGATCCACGTGTCCATTTTGTCAATTTCAGCGATGTGAGATTACTGGAATTGACTGAGCTCAGTTTTGTTGTACTAATTCTGAATTACGAACATTATAAGAATTAATTATTAATTAATTATAAAAAGGTTAAACTCAGAGAAATTATCAACAAACATTATCGGACGATGAAATAAACATCGCCAACGTGTCCAGAATGGTCAAATTAGCTAGGATAGCCTACCTATCGGTCCAATTTGGATACAAGGGCAAAAAGATAATTTTGAGTAAAAAACGGTATCCGTGTCGGAGCCGTTTTGCACCGAAAAATGTACAAGAAAACAAGTCTATAAAATATAACAAATTATATGTCCACGAAACCAGAATGACGATACGAACCCAACGGTATATCCAGAATTGGATTCCGTTGACCCGATCTCAATTTGGTCCGTTGACCAGAACTTGGAATTCTGATTTGCACGAAAATGCCTGCTGGAGCCAATGTTCTCAAAACTCAGCAAACTACATGTCAACGAGTCCAGAATGATGATACGAACTCAACGGTATATCCGAAATTGGATTTTGATGAACCGATCTCAAAATGACCTGTTGACCCGGATATTGGTATCCGACTTGCACCGAAATACGTGCCAGATCCAATGTCCACCAAAACCTAGAAAATTATATGTCAACGAGTCCAGAATGACGATACGAACTCAACGGTATATCCGGAATTGGATTCCGATGAGCCGACATCAAAAAGTTCCGTTGACCCGGACTGTGGGACCCACTTTGCACCAAAAAACGTGTCAGGGCTCACGTCCTCTAAATCTAACAAATTTTATATGAAAACATGCCTGAACGACGCTACGAGTCTAATGGTGGTGTCAGAAATGAAATCCGGAGTCACGTGTTCAAAAATAGAATTTTACAAGTTGGAAATTACGAATTCGGACGGCCAACTTTGGCGTCGAATTCAACCAATCAAACAAGCTCACAATGAAACAAAACTGGAAGGGTAGTAAGAGGGTTATACCAGCTTCGCACAGAAACTGGTAGTACGCCAAATGGAGCTGCGATGGAGGAGGTACAAGCTGACGAAGTTGGCTCCACGAAACTATCCAAAATTAATACAATTTAAACGGTCAACTTTGTGGCCGGTTTTGATATATCAAACGATAAAATCAACGGATAAAAATTGACAGAAGTGAAGGTGGATATACCGAGATTGTGACGGAGTGAAGAAATCGCCGATCCAACGGTCGGATTTTTGGGAAAATGTGCACGAAGTTGCTACGACGGGACACGAATTCTGGATCGATCCCACGCGCGTCACGACGGAACTTCGTGCGAAACGCACGAATCGCCTCGACGGCTCGTCCCGGAGGACGGTGGCCGCCATGGGGCCTACCCCAGGGGTGCGCCCGGCCATGTGGGGTGTCGGCCACGCCGGTGTGCGGCCCGCGGCAGTGCTGCACCGCCCGTGCGCGTGCGGCCTGTGGTTCCCGGCCGGCTGCTGCCCACCGCTGCATGCGGGGCTGCGCACGGGACTGCACGGCGGAAGTGCAACAAGGGGCGGCGTGGCCACGACGAGATGGAGGTGGTGGTGTTGGCTTGGTGGTGGTGGCGGTTTAAAGATGGTGGTGGTAGCGAAATGGAGGATGAAAGGGTGGTGGTGGTTGAGGAGAAGAAGGGGGAGGAAGCTGGTGGAGTGGTCGGCCGAGCTCGGCCACGGCGGAGCTCCGGCCAGGGGGGGTGCTGAGCTCGGGAAAGAGCTCGGGGGAAGGCTGGGTGTGTGTGTGTGTTGTAGTTGCTGTTGGTGTTGTTTTGTTGAAATGGTGTGGGAAAAATTTAAGAAAGGGAGAGAGAGAATAATTGTAATGAGAGAGAGAGAGAGAGAAAAAGTGTTGTCTCCACATTAAAGTTAGGGCCGGCCAATGTGAAAGGGTGGGGGGAAAAGTTTACATGTAGGAATTAATGGATAGGATTAAATGGGAGGAACCTATGGCTAGGATTTAAATAGCTAAAATTAGGTCATTCCAAGGGATTTAATATCAATAGAAATTTCTATTAAATAAAAAATAGGTAGAAGAGTACTTGATAATTTTTAAGGATAATAAGGCTGAGGGTGATGGTGATGGAGAGTAACACGAAGCTGGCTGGACTTGGTGGAGCCGGATTGGGTCTAAATCCGACATGGCGAAATAATCGAATAAAAATAGGTGTTGATGATCATGAGTAAATAAGTAGCACATAGGGATTCAAATAAATGGGACACAAGTGTCGTGCGGGTAGTAGGCTCAATGTGGGCCATGTCCATATTTGGGGCTGACAGGTTTCGGTCGACAGGGTACTCACAAATCAAGTTGGAAAATGAATGCGACACCGTGGGATAAAATAAAATCGGGTCACGTGTCAGAAAAGTTGTGTGAAGCAAATGGAGCACAAAATGGTGTGTCTGAGTGGGACACAAAGGTCATGGGTGAAGAGCGTCTCGAGTAGATCATGCATGAGAAGTTGGTTTCAAGAAAATGACTGGTCTGGTGGTCCCAATTCAAAAGTCACGGTAACGTGCTAAAAATGATCAAGGAAAATAGTGGAAAAAATTAATTAATTAATAATCAATGGTCTAAATCGACCCAAAGTTCTGCGAAGCAAAAAGAGTACAAGGGAACAAGTTTGGATGGGACATTATATACCATCAGGAAGGTAATCCTATCCACTACAAAACTCGTGAAGAAGGTTTCCAGAGTTGAACATCCCTGACACTCCAAATATCAAAGGCACGGGAAAGTACATTTACAAATAAATAAACAGAATAAATTATTGAAACTAAATCAATCAGAAAAATAAAATAAAATTAAAAAAATCAACCCGAAATTCAGGGTGCTCACAACCTAGGACAGCGTTCTACCGCCGACACTACGGCGTAGGCTGGACGTACCCACGTCTCGTGCCCATACTCTAGGGTGCGGGTCGTGACAACCTTGCTACACCTCTCTTTCATGAGCAATGATGACAGGTATTTGGGGCATTATCTCCTGAAACCTAAATCTCGAGTGAACACCTACAACACACTGCTTGATAAATGCAGTACTCGTTTGCACGGTTGGAAGACGAAACTGCTTTCCTATGCCGGGAGTAGTATCCTTATCAACTCCGCACTAGGTGCCCTCCCTACTTACTATATGTCAGTATATAAGTTGCCTAAAGCAACTGCGGCCAAATTATATCAGTTCTAAAGAAATTTTTGGTGGGGCCATAAAGTGTCAGATAGGAAGATACATTTCTAGCCTGGGACGAGTTCACTAAACCTAAAGTTGATGGAGGAATGGGATTCAAGAATCCAGAATGGGTGAATGAATTGCTCATCGGGAAGCTATTATGGCGTTTCGTCACGAAGCCACAGCAACTATGGGTGTGACTTCTGGTTGGTGTATATCTTCAGAATAAATCCTTCTGGACAATCTCAATCCCTGGACGTGCATTTCCTATGTGTTACTAACTTGTTGGCTTGTCGACCCTTCATGGAAAACAACATATGCTAGAAAATTAGAGGAGGGTGTCAACATCTTCACTGATTCATGGATCCTTAACCTACCGGGTTTTAGGATCCTCGAAACAAGTTTACCATCAAATAGTCCTAGATTGGTTCATGACCTAATGGACGTGCAAACTAGAAGCTGGAACATACAACTGATTAACTCCTTATTCTCGCCAATGGAGGCGAAGGTGATAGCCTCCGTCAAACTACATAAAGGAGAAGGACCAGATACACTGGTATGGACATGCTCGATTAATGGTTCATTCTCTTCGAAATCACTATATGAATACATCTGCAGCAATCGCCTAGTTGTTCCTTACTTGGCAAAGAGGAACCTTTTTGGCATCGTCTATGGCAACTGCGAGACATATCTCCAAGGGTCTAGACATTCATATGGCGCTTACGAAGAATGCACTTCCCATATTTGTCGCCATCAACAAGAGAGTGGACAAGGTTTGCAAATCTTGTCCCTTCTGTCTTCTCTAGGATGAAAACGTGGATCATTTGTTTCTCGATTGCCAGGTTGCCCGTGAGGCATAGTTTGGCTGCAACTTGGGCTTGAGAATTGAGAGCCATTTTAGGATTCATATACTGCTTACTTTACGGCTTTTAGATTCTCAATCACATGAGGAATTCAAGATAGGGGCTGCTCTTACCTAGGCTATCTGGAAGGCTAGGTGCTCCTGTATATTTTGTCATATTGCTCTGAGGACCCAATCCATTGTCCAACAAGCCTCCGTCATTCATCATGCATACACAGTGGATTCTATAGCGGAGCTCAAAGAGATCCAATCTATGCAGAACACTGTTACTGGATCATCTCGTTGGACTTAGCCTACAAGCGACACCATTAAAATCAATGTAGATGGAGCAACAACTTCTTCTTCCATAGCCGCACCTGCCATAGCCAGAGATTCCAACTCTACATTCTTAGGCACAAAGATCTGGCAGTTAGACCCTATTCATAGTCCGAATATTAGTCTACAAGCAAAAATTCATGCTATTCACCAAGGCATTCTTCTTGCCAAGCATCTTTCCTCTGATAACAACTCAAGGCACATTATTGTAGAAGGTGATTCTCTAACAGCCACTAGAGCCTTCAAAGGCAATATCCTATGGCGACTTTAAGACCTTATCCTCTCTATCCAAGTAGATCTTACGGTGCAGCTTTCGACAAAATTTTACTTTGTGGGTCGATCGGGCAACAAGGTGGCACACACCCTTGCCAAGTTTTCCCTCTGAATGAGCATTTCAGAACCTTTCCTCTCCTCTCCACCTGATTGTATTAATCATCTTCTAGCTGCTGATTTTCTCTTTTCAAATAGCAGTGTATCTCATACTTCTTTGAATGATTGATTAATAAAGCTTGTGGATTTCAAATAAAAATAAAAATAAGGATTAGTAGTCCTTAGAGATAATCTTCCCTTTAATTCAAATTCAATTAAACTTTTAAAATAACATTAATTTAATCAAAATCTACTAGTAGATAATACTATTAATTTAAATCAACAATCTAAAATAATTCCAAACATACAAATTCAAATATCAAATAATTAATTAGATATATTCTATGTCATCAAGATAATTTAAAACATAATTTTGTAAATCTAAATCTTTATTTAAAAATAAATGGACAAATCCTTTTATGGTTCAAAATGTTAATTATTATTATTATTATTAAAATAATTTTAAATAAAATGATATGCTGGAAATCCAAAATGATATCCAACATCCCTTATAAGTCTAATAATACAATTCAATAAATTATTTTTATTAAAATAAATTGGTACTTTGCAAATATTTAGTTTTTGAACTAGTTTTTTATAACAGAAATAATCACAAAATATTCTTCACAAAGTTTCAACGAAAAAATACTTCTAAAACACAAATAAATAAAATCATTTTAAAAATCCGAGAAAAAGGATTACAAATCTAGCCACCTTAAAAAATTCGTCCTCGAAATTTAAGGAAAATCTAAGATGGATAGGCTTGAGAGGTCAAAAGGAATGTAGTAAAAGAAAATTTTAATAAGAAAGATATGATCGATAAGATGAAATTGATCGAGGATAGCTAAATCTTCTTTACAAGAAATATTGATCAAAGCATTGACTAAGGAAGAATGCAAAAAAAATAGATATGCATTGATGTTAGAATTTAGGTTGTGTCCCTTAATTGTAGAAAGTTCTCACAGAAGATAAGAGACATAATTTCAGACAAATAGAAAAATCAAAAAAAAATGTATAGTCTAGAAAAGTATCCCATAATGACTTCTAACTTATATTCCCTTAACGACTTATCATCTCAGTTAACATTTAAAATTTCATCCACTTTATAAAATTTTAACCTTGATAATATTTTAAAACATTCTTCAATTTCTATTATTATCTTTAAATCAAAACCTCAACATTTATCATAATTTTAAGATTATGACTCAAATTCAACAAAATCATAATTCCCAAACTCGTCATCCTTATTGGTATTTGACCACAAAATTTAAATTTCATAAGGATTTAAATCTTCCAAGACATTTCAAATTTAAATCTAAATCCACCATTATAATATTCTAAAATTTAAATCTTTATCGACAACATATTAAATTGTCTTTATTCGCTAGTACCACAATTCCTTTGAGCTTCTACCCACCTTTAGTCACACACACTTATCAAGATATAAACTCAACTAATCAAAATTCTCATAATATTTATACTCAAACTAGATCTATATTTATTTTTTGTCCAAATTTCAAAAGTCTTATTTGTTATCATCAAAATATCCTCTAAGCACAAAATTTCAATCTTATTGTAGATGAATATCAAACTAATTAAAATTTAAACCTCAGAGGAATGCAATACTTATCAATTCTCGTCTTCCAAAATTATTCGAATTGAAGAACCAATTTGATACTCTATACTTTCAAAACAATCATCACATAATTATGTAATCTCTAATTCATACATTTAAATTTCTCAAGCTATTGACTTAACCTTATTTAATATACTTCATTAACCTCGAGAAGTTATAATCTCAAAAATTCAAAATCAACATTATCCTTAAAGCTTTAAATCATGTCTCGAACTTCAATTGTTATCACCAGTATATATAGATATTTTGCATATTCGTGATTCCATCTAAAAATAGTCGTGGTCTTCCATTATCAAAATTTTAACTTTCTAAATTCTATTATCCTTGAAGTCATATTTATTTCATAAAAATGAGATCATAAGGCCATCTGTTTCAAAATCACTTTCTCTATTTGTCTTAGACCTTCTAAGGTCATTCATAATTACTTAAACCACTTGCTAATAACCATCTAGAAATCACATTCTTATTCGTAACCATCCTAAATAAAAAATTTAGCATTATAGTTGGTTCTCATTTGCTGCTAGGCAAATCCTCTAAATGAGTTGCAATCACAAGGTATGTATAATCCAACACTTTAGTTATTTCTCATACCATTTTTTTTCTCTTCCTACTATGTTTGCCTTCATAATTATTCTTCCTTTCAATAATTTTGAAATTACATTTCTCGTAGAATAATGGTAATGAATTCCTCCTTGATTCTCTGCATCACAAGTCTAACATGTCACCTTCATAAAAATTTAAGGGATGACTAGGACAGCTATGCTCGATTGGTCATGTGAAAAAGATAGAAGAATTTAACAAGAAAGAATGATCAGAAGGAATGATTCAATAAGATGAACAGATAGTAAAGGTTCTCTTAATGAAATAGAAAGATAATAAAATTTCTTAATAAGAAATGGATCAAATTGATGGAAAGAAGAAAAGAAAAGAAAATAATTATATGTATGTATATAGTCAACAAACATGGTTCGGGGGAGTATTATCTACATGATGTCTAACTAATCACCCACCAATACTATAAATTTGTATCCTCAAGAATATTTCGAAAATGTCCTCAATCATAAAAATTTATATCACTACTCAAAACTTATTATACATAGACTTCAATCTCAAGAAAATCTTTTCAGTTTCAAATACTAAATTTTAAATCCATAACTCATATTTTTCAAAATTTCCATCATTACATTTTAATCAATAATTCAACCCTTATCAAAATATTCAAGATTGTGATCTTGCAAAATGGTTGACATTGACTTATCAAATATTCAACTATCAGTCCAAATTGGTATTTATCCTCAAAATTTAAACTTCCACAAAATTTAGATTCTTTCAAAATATTTTAAATATAAATCCACTTTTGAATAACTTCCTCAAAATTTCAAATTCAAAATCAAAATCCAAATATTTAAAATCTTTAAAATTTAAACACTTCAAAATTTAAACTTAAATCTACTCTGTCATAATCTTCGCAAAATTTCAAATCCAATTATCTTCAAATCCTTATCTCAATTTAGTCAGAAAAAATTTCAACCTTATCATATCAATAAATTCATCCAACCATATGGAAATTTAAGTCTCAAAGACACCAAAAGTTAACAATTTTTATCTTTAATAATTGATACCTCAATTTCTCCATTGTCAATCGGGTGCTCTACTCACATTTGATTAGAGTCATTCTATCAAAATGCAATATTATCACATAAGGTATTTCAAATTCATCAAATTGGGTATCTCGTATATCACTACCTTAATCATGTAGTCTATGTAACAACCTTAACTACCTAAGCAATCAATTTGATATAGATTTATAGTTTGTCCATGGTATACCTAGTCCTAGGCCTAGTTCTTTTCCTAAAATTAAATTAACCTTATTGTGAATGAGTAATTCCTTATCGCAGGCTCGTAGCAGTATGACTAATATGGTACTACCACGTGTTTGCACAATTTGCAAAGACTGACCTGCATGGGCCACCAAAAAAAACTTGTCATAACCCGCACCCATTTTTTGGGATGCGAGTGTGGGGGCAAGTCCAGCCTACGTCATGGTATCGACGGTATAACGCTATCTAGACCTCAATGATCAAAGTCACAATATTTGCTCATAATTAATTTTTTTGTTCATTTACAATACTAAATGAAATTACAATATTCAAAGATTACATTTGAATAAAAATATGATGTCTCACAAAAGCTTTAAACAACTAATTAAAACTTTATGATCAACTCATCTATCTAACTAGTCTCTAGGGTCAGCCTTCGAAACATATCCGTATATCTTCTAAGAACCCAAGTGCATAGAATAGTAGCGACTAATCTGAAAAATATGTTTCCAATCAGAAATGGAACGAGTATAATTCAAGCATGCAGTTCCAAAAATATGATAACGACTATAAAAACAGTAAATAGTTATGGTATACATGATGAAATAAATAAACTGAAATAATGGTATGGACAATAAAGGAAAATAGTTAATCATGAACTACAAAGACAAGTAGATATGGAACAAGAAAACGTAACCATATTCTACGTGATTTAAAGTACACCTTTCAATATATGATTGGGATGGGACACTTCATCGCATGGTCTATATAGGATTTGTCCAAGGTCTAATATGTATGAAATATAAAATAAAGCACGGTCTATGAGTCTGATCACATATCTACTTAGTACTTTCCGCCCGACTACTACGCATGGATAAAGTCACCACAATGGGTTACAAAATATGGTAAAAGAAGCATGATGATCATGAGCAACATGGCAAAACATGAAAATATGATATCATACTAAAATCTACATGCCACTAATCTGTGTAATGAACGTGTCAAGAATCAAGTATAACATTACTAATCATGCAAATATAGAAATTAACAATACTAAAAACAAACAAGAAATGTATTCGACTGGGGTCCTTAGCTGATGAAACAAACAATCCCATTGGGTCCAGATTAGTCCAGTTAGCTAGGTACGATATGAAGAAATTCGAAATTCGCAAGGGAAATGGGAATACGATTAGTCATGATCAAGGATTTATAATTGAAAAAATTTACGTAAATAATACATATAACTATTTTAAAACTACTTATAATATTTAAAAACTATATTTCCATTATTTAAATATTATAGATAAATACTTTGAAATTCCTAGGAAATTATTTTAGGCAAAACTAAAATTTGAAAGTAAATGTTAGGGCCAAGCCCACACTATATATTTACTACAATGTTATTTTTAGAATATATTTTTTATATATATTTATATATTTTTATAAAAAAAACTGCTAATGGTAATAATTATTAGTACTTATAACTTAAATATACATATACCTGTACGTACTGCAATCAATATTATTTATTAATAATAAAATAGTCATCATCATCAATACTTCTCTCTAAATAATATAATAATAATAATAATAAAATCAATGAGTGGTCTTGAGGTCAGTCATGGGAAAGAGAGAATTGAGATTAAGTGGAGAGGAAAGTGATTCTTCTTCAAAAATCCAGAACAAAGTGAGAGGAGAAGAAACAGGGAGCAAAGGAAGGAGAGAGAGGAATGAAGAATTCTCACCTCGTCTTCGGTGCGCTGGAGCAAGCGACCATGGTGGCTCAAGCGTCCACTCAGCTACGCTTACCAGAAAGCATTGGGGTCCTGGTCAGAAGCGGGGTCTGTGGAGAGTGGCGGCACGGGTGTTGTGGTCATGGTCAGGGTGTAAACCCTTGGACCAATAAATTCTATTCCTTAATATAATTTTAAGTATTTAAAAATATTTATTTATAACTTTGACTTAGATAACAAGATAAAATGGG
Source organism: Iris pallida (assembly GCA_029216955.1). NCBI lineage: Eukaryota > Viridiplantae > Streptophyta > Magnoliopsida > Asparagales > Iridaceae > Iris > Iris pallida. The sequence continues at coordinate 15,422,908 of JANAVB010018199.1, read as the reverse complement.
GATTTATTAAAACCCAAAAGTTGAGGGCTTTTAGTGCAAATATGCTAATTTTCTCCTCAGACGATGACTTAGAACCCATGCCCTGTATTCGAATTTGAATCCAATTCAAATTTAATCTCCTCTAATATTCTTAGGATTATCACCAATCAAATTTTTGTGTATATAAGGAAAAGGAAGCTAGCCGATCCTCCCTTAAACCTTTGCAACTCCAAGAACCTAATAGGAAGCACAGAAGCTTGAGTTCTCCAGGAAATTCGTTGTGCCATCTGTTTCATGGTGAATCACCATTAGTACCCTCATCTACAGGTAATCTTTCCACCCTCTTAACCTTTTGTCATCAACACAAAAATATGATAAGATGTAGGTGTTTGACTTAATGTTAAGGAGAGGTTATGGGTGTAATCCATATATCGGGCACATGAGTTGCCAATGATATTGTATATGGGGTGTAATCCTGCATCGAGTATCATATGAAATATAGGGGGTAAGTCATGTGGACTTGTATCAGTAAATACAGGGGGTTATCCTGGGTAGCGCATGTACACATGCACAGGAGGTCGAATTAGGGGTTTACCCAAGTACACTGCTACCTGAGTACATGTAAATAGGCATGTGTCCTGCACAAAAGGCATGTACCTATGGGTATAGGTTGAACACATGGGGAGAACAACAGTTCTTAATAGTGGACAAGGGTACAGACCTTCTACACCATTGGGCATACATGCCAGGTGAGTATATCTGTGCAGGACATGATATGCCTATGCACATGGGTATGTGAGGAGTGTATGTATAGGAGGAATATCGAGATAGGTGTGGGTATTTGCAAAGATCAAAACATGTGTGTATTCAGGAAGATTAGTTTAATTTAGTCACTTAATAGCCCATATCCTGAGCATATGGCATCGATAAAACTATATATTGTCCAGGGAATTGGACATATGAGGATTGGTATTATGTATATATGTTTAGAGTTATAAAGGCAAGTGGCTATAAAGGAAGAAAACTACAATATGGGGTTTGCTAGTAGCAACCGATATAGGAGTTTGGGGAGTACAAAGCTGTATACATAGGTGTGTACTAGGGGTACCACAGACCTAGGTGTATGTTTCCTTTCAAACATACAATTGGGTAAGTGTTGTTAAATAGCAGTTGCTAGTAGGCATTTCCTATCGTGTGTGCAGCAGGTGCACGATTGGGATACAGGAAATATGGGAGGGGTAAAACTGTGTGGGTGTCGAATTGAGTACATAACTGTACATATAGAGGGATCACGTAGTAGAATTCAGTAGATGTGTGGGTATAAACTAAACAAGTATATCAGTCAAGGTCGTTAAAGGAGACTACAAAGCCACCCCTGTAGGGACAAGAGTTGTATCATAGATGTACTAAAGTGTACCAACAATTCACTAGTAGTACCCAAGTATGATGGTTGCTGTTTAGGAAAGTGCACGCATTACCTTGGCAGAGTACAGTAACAGAAATAAGGGAAAATAGGTATTGGACTGATTGGATAGTGTATTATGTGTATACCAAATATTTAGTTATGTACATATGCATATTGTGAAATGAACACCACACCAGAAATTAGTAAGTGGCAGTACACCTTGGATGTAACGATTGGGAGTGACTTGGGGATTGACACTGGAAATAGCAAGGTGATCATACCGCTGCAGTAGTTGACACCCACACTAACAACAATAGGTTAGCAAGTAGCAACAGTTGTACACATAGAGTAGGGGCAGCCTTACTTGTAAGGAGCTTGTGTGTATACTAGGGTCATTGATACATAATAGGTAATGCATAATGCAAGATAGTTCCGGTGGGTATATTTGGGATTATTGTTCCAATATGGGTGTTACAATGGCAGTAAGGTAAGTGCAGCATCAAGGTAACCTACACCTACTAATATATGTGTGTTTCCTGCAAGGGTCAAGGGGTATCAGTAGAGGAAGTGCCTGGGTATCAGTTTTCACAAGGCAGTATCAAAGCACACAACTGCACATAGGTACATGAGTAGTAGCTTATGCAAACTACACTAAGTAGTGTATGGCTAAGGTATATATATATATATATATATATATATATATATATATATATATATATATATATATATATATATATATATATATATATGTATGTATGTAAGTGTCTAGGAGTAATCAGGCTTATTGGGTAGTCCCTATTCATAAAATATGCAGATATCTCATATGGATAAGGATATTTGGGTTATAAGGTTGTAACAGTAATATAAATGGGTAAGTCATATGCACATAAATGACTAAGTGAATGCGAGGCATACATAGATAAGGATGATGAGTATGCCTTAGAGGTAGGATATAAGTAATTTGGGATAGATGTATATCGAGTTAAAAAAAACCAAGTAGAAGTGGAGATTAACCTAAAAAACCCAATAAACAAGCAGAAAGTTGATTGTGATTTCTATTCACCCATTGACATTTCAACATTCATAAATAGGTTATTTGGACTTGGACTTGGCACCGGATCAGTATCATCAGCTAAGGACACCATGTGAGTACATTTATTAGTTTTTATCATAAATTTTTTTTCCTATATTTTCAAGTAATTATTTGAATAAAAAAATTATAGTTTTTATTTATAATTGACTTCCAAATATAGTTTCCAAATAATAAGTATTTTTATAAAAATAATTATATATTTTTTATTTATATGATTTTCTTTGAAGAACAAATCTTGACCATGACTATTCCAATTGTTCCCTATCTTCTTGCCTCGCTATATTGTCTCTACCTAATTTGACTATTCTGAACTCAATGTCATGGTCTGTGCCATCATCCGAGATCATTTTGCGTAGTTCTGACTTCTAAGACTATTTTTGTGCCGACATGATCATATCACGCTAGTCAACTCCAAATCAAACCGAGACAAGTTTTACTATGACATTATATTACCTTTATTTTGTACTACATGTATATTTTTCGTCTTTTTACTGTTACATCTTCATATTTTCTGTTGTCACTGTTCTAGATTCATCATGATTATTGCTTGTACACGAGAGTTAGAGTCGCTAGAGTATATGTATATGTTCATGTCTAATTTTTAGTTTATCATAATTCTAGTTTGTCGTGTTGTTAATGTTAATCGTGTTGGACATGTACTTATGAGACAGTCGGGTGCGAGGATACAATTAGTAGACATGTGGTACCCCAGTGTAGCCTAGAGTTTATTTGGTCAGGGGACCGTCTGACAGTATTTGTTCAGTCAACTGTTGACTGTCTGATTCCTAATCCAACCACATGTTGAACATTGGTATTCTAAAATACACAGTACACGTGATTTTGTTGCTATATTGTTCATTCATTTCTCTTCCATTGAGTCGACTCTCATGTTATCCTTATGTTATAACCATACTCTTTCGTGTTATACATATAGTTCATTTTCCTTATTATTGTTTCCTTCCTGCATGTATATTATATTGTGTAGTGTAGTGTTATGGTGAGCTTTTTGCAATCCTGACTGGATTTTTTTTTCAGTTGACAGATTCTTGATGAGTTGCTCTCTTGTTTTGGGTTTCTTCAGGAGGAGTTAGAGATATCTTGGAGGCCAAAACATAGATTCTACTTAGATTAGAAAGTTCTTGTATTTAAGATTTAGCAGATTTGTTCCAAAAAAGAGATGCAAATAATGCAGTTGCAATCCCTAAAAAAGAGATGCAAATAATGCTGATTGCGTAGCCTAAACGATTAAAAAAAATCGAATCGCGTTTGCAATAGCGGTTTCTCGAAGGCAACAAGAGATGATCAACAACAGTTGAGTCTCAGATTCTCAAAGGCAACAGAAAGAGGAAGGAAGAAGAAGAGCGGATCTCGCTGGGGTGTTGAACACCGGCGCTCAAAGCTATACCCGCAGTACGGATAAGCTCCCAGGAACCAGCAAGTTCAGGAGAACTTCTGGAACGCTCGTAAGTCAATATTTGAGACTTGAACGGGCTTCCTGGACTTAACAGACTCCCTCAACTCTCTTCTTGGTGCATCTTTCAAAGGAGGCCAAGGGGCTCTATTTATAGAGTAGAGTTGAGACTTCACCTCTTCTCCTATCCGATGTGGGACTAAAATACCAATACTCAAAATAGAGTTTGATATTTTAGATCATCCCACAATCAGCATAGAAGTGTGCCAGTCCACGCCTACCCCCCGAACCCTCCCGTGCATGCACGAGACATCTTGGAGTCCGCGTCCGAGTCCGAGTCCGCACAACAAAAATTAACTTACATCCTTGTTGGATTTAATCCTTTTTCCTTCTAGGAAAATACTTCCACATGGCACAAACTTGTGCCCCACTACACCTCATGTGCACACCTCAACACAAGCAATGCATTATATTGAGATACTCACCATTTGGTGTAGCCGATGTGGGACTATCTTTTCTAGTCCAAAGGCAAAAAACACCAACAATCCCCCACATATCTCAATATATGGGTTGAGCGTTCCCTACAGTGATTGTCCATCATGCATTAGGAGAGATGTCGCTACGACTTGAATCTTCCCGCATAGGTTAAATAACAGCATAATACAAGAATGGACTAAGCCTTGAATTCTGTACCATAACTGCAATTCTTCCTACTCACATAGTGACATCAACTGTGCTTCTGGCTGCACATTGAAGGCCTTGTGCCAGCCTGGTTTCAGTGTATAATTTTTGGGCGTCTACAAGTTTACCCTCAAGAGACGGCCTGATATCTCTGTCCATACACTATAGGTGAGTTCTATATAAAGAGTCATTGGCATGAAGCATTGCGCTTCTTTGCGGTGCTATGCCGCTATGACATGGCTGACAAAGCCAAGGCATTACCCCTACCTGGGAACCTCATCGTAGTATCATACTACTGTAGCATGAGGTCTCAAGCCTCTTTGTAGTGCCAAACTACCCAGCATGAAGCCTTGCGCTCCCTTGTGGTGTTACGCCACTATGACATGGCTTGCAAAGCCGAGGCTTTACCCCTACCTGGGTACCTCATCGTGGTGTCATGCCACTGTAACATGAGGACACCGGCCTCTTTGTAGTGCTGCCTACATCTCTTTATTACGATTATGCAACATTAGGCTACCTGCCTATATGCGGTGCTACGCCGCCTGTAACTTGGCTAACAAAGCCGAGTCATTACCCCTACCTGGGAACCTCATGGTGGAGTCACCCCACTGTAGCATGGAGTTGTAACACTCCTTTGTGGTTGTTGCGCCACCATGCTTCCTGTAAAGCATAACAGACCTTCACTCAGTCTGAGAACTCATTAAGGCATTATGCCATCCTTCTCACAGGATCAATTTTCCGTAGAAAATTCATAGTAGACAACAGTGGTTCTGGGTCCGAAACCCTTACATGTTCCGCAGAACAAGTGCCCACTGTTAACTAATATTTTTCCAGTCAATAGTCCTCCCTTGAATCAAAAAATTAGATATCTGGTAGATTTCTCTTTGAACCAATAACATAAAATTTATTGATAGGATTATAATGACACAATATTAGAATGCCTTCAAGCCCATCTTCCTTGCTGTGTCCTCGACCAGCTGACGCTTGAGACCCTTCGTGAACGGATCCGCCAGGTTTTCCTGACTCCGAACATCGATCACTGCAATGACGCCCCTTTTTATGAGATCGTTCACTGCTCTGTGCTTCAACCGCACAGTCCTCTTCTTCCCGTTGAAGAGTTCATTTGATGCCACTGCTGCTGCCGCCTGGTTGTCACAGTATATCGGAATCGCCGGTATCTGAGCCCCAACCATTGGAAGGTCATACATGAGCTCCCGAAGCCACTCTGCTTCATCTGCTGCAGCGTCCAATGCAAAGAATTCAGATTCCATGGAGGAGCGAGATAACATAGTCTGCTTCTTCGACTTCCACGATATAGCAGCTCCACCCATGGCGAACACATATCCACCTGTGGAATATTCGCTCTCCACCTCTGAACACCAGCTAGCATCACTGAAGCCTTCCACTACTGACGGATCTCCGCTGTAGTATAGTGCATATGTCTGAGTCTTCTTGAGATATCTCATAACACGCTTCACAGCTTTCCAATGCTTTACGCTTGGATTGCTCGTAAATCGACTCAACATTCCCACTGCAAAGGCTATGTCAGGCCTTGTGGCAGTAGTAGCGTACATCAAACTTCCGATGATGCTAGCGTACTCCAACTGCCTGACGCTCTCCTTCGAATTTGGCTCCAGTTTCAGATCACTCCTGTACGGTGTATCAATAATAGGAAGATTTTGATACCCGTAGCGAGAGAGCATCTTCTCAATGTAATGAGACTGTGACAGCGCTATTCCAGTGCCTGTCCGGATGATCTTGAGCCCCAAGATTACGTCGGCATCCCCCAAGTCCTTCATACTGAACTTGGTCGAGAGGAATTTCTTTGTCTCTGTGACGCAACTTAAATCCGTACCTAGGATTAGCATGTCGTCCACGTATAGACAAACGATTACTCCTCTTCCGTCAGCAAACTTCGTATAGACACACTTGTCTGTTTCACTGACCCTGTAGCCATTTGACCTTATCACCTTGTCAAACTTCTCATGCCACATTTTGGGAGCTTGCTTCAAACCATACAGAGACTTCATCAACTTGCAGACTTTGTCTTCCAGACCTCTGACGACAAAACCTTCTGGTTGTTGCATGTAGATCTCTTCGGTCAGCTCGCCATTAAGGAATGCCGTTTTCACATCCATCTGATGTATCACCAGCTTGTGTATTGCTGCTAAAGCAATTAACAATCTGATAGTTGTCATCCGAGCTACTGGAGCATAAGTGTCAAAGTAGTCGATCCCCTGCTTCTGAGCAAACCCCTTGGCCACTAGCCTGGCCTTGAACTTGTCAATGGTTCCATCTGCTTTCATCTTCTTCTTGAAGATCCATTTGCATCCGATGGGTCTTGCTCCTTCTGGTAGGTCGACCAATACCCATGTGTTATTGGAGGTGATTGAGTCAATCTCGTTGTCAATCGCCTCCTTCCAGAATATAGCATCTCTGGTCTTCATCGCCTCATCATAGGTAAGCGGATCTGCTTCCACATGATAGGTGACGAAGTCATCTCCGAAGTCTTTCGGCCTCCTCGCTCGCTTAGTTGACGGCTCAGCGAGTTCTGGTTCAGCTGGTGTCTCCTCGACAACAACTCCATCTTGGACTACTGGTTCGATAAAGATCTCTGTCTGCTCCGCACCCTCATTATTCTCCGGAATGTCCGCGAGAACAATGTTCTTGTGCCTTGCAAACTTTTCTTCAAAATATTCAGCATCGCGAGATTCGATGATATGATTTGACTCGATATCAAGGAATCTCCGAGCATCACTCTTCTCGGCATACCCCAGGAAGATCGCCTTAGTAGTCCTTATCCCCAGCTTCTGAATCTTTAGATCCGGGAGCTTCACATAAGCCAGGCACCCCCACACTCGAATGACATTCAGGTTGGGTCTGACTTTGAACCAGAGTTCATGAGGAGTTATGTCGGAAGTTGCATACGGCACTCTGTTCAGAATGAAAGTGGCCGTTAATGCAGCTACTCCCCAATAGCACTTTGGGAGACCCGCAGTCAACCGCATAGAATTCATCATCTCTGTCAACGTTCTGTTCTTCCTTTCTGCTACTCCGTTGGATTGTGGAGAATACGGAGCCGTCGTCTCGTTGATGATTCCATGTTCTTTGCAGAATGATGAGAATTCATGAGACCTATATTCCCTACCTCGATCACTCCTCAGCCTCTTGAGTTGTTGTCCAGTTTGCCGTTCAGCCTCGGCCCTGAACTCCTTGAACTTCTCGAATGCTTCGTCTTTAGATTTGAGTAAATAGACGAAGGCATACTTAGAGAAGTCATCGATGAAAGTAATGAAATACTTCATCCCGGCCTTTGTAGAGAATTGTTTGAAGTCACAGATATCTGAGTGAACCAACTCCAGAAGATCTGTGCTTCGATGGACCCTGTGGAAGGGTTTCCTAGTGATCTTCGTCTGAGCACATATCTCACATTTCTCTACCTTACCCCCACACTTGGAGATAAGTCCTAGACTAGACATTTTGTTTATTCGCTTACAATGAACATGTCCTAGTCTATTATGCCACAACTCAAGAGAGTAATTCAAACTAGTGATAGCATTGACATTATTATGCTGGGTTACAACAAGCTGAATTTTGTACATTCCTTCAGTCTGAAAAGGTTTCCCGAAGAAAGTACCCTTCTTGGACATCACCATTTGGCCAGCATTGATGTCCATCCTCAAGCCTGCGTTGCAGAGCAGGCTCCCAGAGATCAGGTTCTTTGCGATTGCAGGAACATGCTTCACACCTTGAAGCGTCAGAATGTTCCCCGATGTAAGCTTCAGCTCCACCGTCCCGATCCCCAGTACTTCAGCTTGTGCCTGGTTCGCCATCATGACTTTCTCGGAAGTAGGCTCATAGGAGACGAACCAGTCCTTGTCTGAACAGACATGACATGTCGCGCCAGTGTCTATCCACCAGTCCAAGTCTGCCCCCACAGTTGCAACCTGTGCTATCATGGCAACCTGATTAGTAACCAAAGAAACCTTGTTAGGCTCACCTTGCTCTTTGGGCTTGGACTTGCATTCACTTTTATAGTGACCCTTCTTGCCACAGTTGAAGCAAGTCACATGGGACTTGGACTTCTGTTGCTTGAATCCTGGACCCTTCACTTTCAGATTCGAGAAGTCCTTCTTCTTGTGGTGAGAAGCCGCCTGCTTCCCTTTGTTCTCTCTGGTGGCTTGAACCAGATTCGCCGTTGCTAGTTGCTTGGACAGGGTGTCCAACTTCTGTTGAGAGCGCATCTCGTCCTCAACATGAATCTCGCTGAGGAGATTATCCAGGCTAATCTCCATCTTCTTCTTATGCATCCTTGCATAGATGTTGCTCCATCCTGGAGGAAGTTTTGCCACGATCCCTCCAACGACGAACTTGTCGACGAGGGGCATGCTATCGTCCTCCAGTTTCTGGCGCAGCTTCAGGAACTCTTTCACTTGGGGCAGCATGGTCTTCTCGTCTTCAAAGACCCATTTGTGGTATTTTTCAACCATGAACATCTTCGACCGGGCCTCGTCGTCGTCATACAGCTTCCCCACGGACTCCCAGATCTCTTTGGCAGAAGTCCTCTTTGTGTAGGACTCGGCCAGAGAGTCTTCCATGGAATTCAGGATCAGCAGCCTGCATATGCTGTTATCCTTTTTCCACTTCGTCTGCTTGCTCGTAGCAGCGGCCAGAATAGCAGCAGATCCTGTTGCTGGAACGATTGGTTCTTCCTCATCCAACACGTGATCAACATCCACGAGTTGAAGGTTCAGAGTCACCTTTCGCTTCCAGATCTGGAAGTGTTCGCCGTCGAATTTCTCCAACTTGTTAAAGCCGGTATCGACAAGCGAAGCACGAGTGTTTTCCATCGAATCGTATAGCTTTGAGATTGTTAGTCTATTTGCAAACAATCGATGGAAAAACTCAGTTGCAATCCCTAAGAAGAGATGCAAAGAATGCAGTTGCAATCCCTAAAAAAGAGATGCAAATAATGCAGTTGCAATCCCTAAAAAAGAGATGCAAATAATGCTGATTGCGTAGCCTAAACGATTAAAAAAAATCGAATCGCGTTTGCAATAGCGGTTTCTCGAAGGCAACAAGAGATGATCAACAACAGTTGAGTCTCAGATTCTCGAAGGCAACAGAAAGAGGAAGGAAGAAGAAGAGCGGATCTCGCTGGGGTGTTGAACACCGGCGCTCAAAGCTATACCCGCAGTACGGATAAGCTCCCAGGAACCAGCAAGTTCAGGAGAACTTCTGGAACGCTCGTAAGTCAATATTTGAGACTTGAACGGGCTTCCTGGACTTAACAGACTCCCTCAACTCTCTTCTTGGTGCATCTTTCAAAGGAGGCCAAGGGGCTCTATTTATAGAGTGGAGTTGAGACTTCACCTCTTCTCCTATCCGATGTGGGACTAAAATACCAATACTCAAAAATAGAGTTTGATATTTTAGATCATCCCACAATCAGCATAGAAGTGTGCCAGTCCACGCCTACCCCCCGAACCCTCCCGTGCATGCACGAGACATCTTGGAGTCCGCGTCCGAATCCGAGTCCGCACAACAAAAATTAACTTGCATCCTTGTTGGATTTAATCCTTTTTCCTTCTAGGAAAATACTTCCACATGACACAAACTTGTGCCCCACTACACCTCATGTGCACACCTCAACACAAGCAATGCATTATATTGAGATACTCACCATTTGGTGTAGCCGATGTGGGACTATCTTTTCTAGTCCAAAGGCAAAAACACCAACAATTTTGTTGCTATATTGTTCATTCATTTCTCTTCCATTGAGTCGACTCTCATGTTATCCTTATGTTATAACCATACTCTTTCGTGTTATACATATAGTTCATTTTCCTTATTATTGTTTCCTTCCTGCATGTATATTATATTGTATAGTGTAGTGTTATGGTGAGCTTTTTGCAATCCTGACTGGATTTTTTTTTTCAGTTGACAGATTCTTGATGAGTTGCTCTCTTGTTTTGGGTTTCTTCAGGAGGAGTTAGAGATATCTTGGAGGCCAAAACATAGATTCTACTTAGATTAGAAAGTTCTTGTATTTAAGATTTAGCAGATTTGTTCCAAAATTTATTTATGTTGTAATATTGGATATGTAAATAAAACAATTGTTGTGAATGAGCAATTAGACATAATTTTTGTATTTGAGATTGAGATTGGACCTAGACAGCGTACTACCGCCGACACTGCAGCGTATGCTGGACTTGCCCACGCTCTCGTATCCCGAAAAGCGGGTACGGATCGTAACACAATTCCCTTATAACCGTCATGTGTCTGTCATGTGTCGGACTTCGATTGAAGAAGGGGGGAAGTGGTGGGGTCGGGTGGAGTCTATGTAGCAAGAGATGAGAGGGGAGGTGGGACCCGATGGAACTCATGTGTAAGAGATAGAAGAGAGAGGTTGTAAAAAAGTTGTAAACATTTTGATTATAGACTTAGAATTTTCCGTCCCACAAGTATTGGGAGATGTCGACAGGATACTAGGCCCAGCACCACCTCTTCAACTTGAGTGTACCTGTACCAGATTTAGTAGTCACATTGTTAGGTATAGTTGAACTGTACTGTGAAGCCGACATATGAAGAAAATGTGGCCTAATATTCCCATGGGTTTTGAAATAAAGATATCTTTCACTATACACTCAATTAATCTAAACCATCAAGGCCTTCCAATTAGTAGCATCCGGCCAGCCTCGCTAACTGCTATAATATATTCGTTAGGTGAGATTACACCGTCACCAAAAAAGACAGACATCAACACATTCATTAATCCAGCACTTGATGCCCCACTAAGATAAAAGTCGGTTTGCCTTTTTTATGTTGATTGCTGGAGCGAATTCAAAAAAAAAAATTATATTAACATGTACCGTAAGAACAGTTATTAACACATTGATAAATATACACTTTATATTAATATTTTTATCAACATATTTATCAATGTATTATCTATTTCAAACTAGTAAATTTAAATGCAAATGTCTTTTGTTCATATTGATTGTTGGAGCGAATTCAAAAATTATAGGGCTAATTAGCGTTTGGATCTTGTATTTTATATCAGATTAGTGTTTAGGTCTTGACTTGTCCAAATAAAAATTTTGGATCCTGGATTTTTTTTCGTTCTTTCTTCCGATTATGTCCTTTGAGGACGGCATCAGCAAGAGACTATAATTTTTTTTTTTTCAAATTAAAGGAGCGCCAAAGGAGTTAGCGTCCAGCTCCTAGGTGCCAAAGGAATTGACACCCTACCAACCCCTCCGAGTGCCATCTCCTTTGGCTCCTAGCCTCATATGCCAACTACATCAATGGCGTCTTGTCCCCTTTTTTGCAAATTCTCCAAACTGCCTTCACTTCTTTGCAAAAATTTTATGCTTCTTCCCGCTGTAGGAAAATTTCTGTTTATGGGATAATCATGATGCTTGTTCTTTTACTTTATTTTTTTCTTTCTGATAATCCTACTATGTTCAGTAAATATTTTATGAAAAAAAAATGTACACTAGGTTTGACTGCACAGTGATTTTAATGAACTTCTATTGTTGCTTTCTTGAATTACGTATAAGATATGACTTCTAATAATTTGAATTGTCATGACCTTAAGGTTATAGGATTTATGGATGCACATGTGGCTCATTTCTAGGTAAGTCTCAGATTTTGGTAATAGCAGCTTAATATTGAATATGGAATAATCTAGATGTGTTGGGAGTTCAGTAGTGTGGAAGAGGGATTCAAGAATCTCAGTGTGCTGATAGCAACTAGTCATCCTAGAAAAGCAAGTTCGATATGTAGAATGTTCAAATATTAGTTTCTTCTTTTTCGCCACTTCAAAATGATTACCATGTCTGTGTCGGACACGTACTAGACACACTATAAAATACAATAGGACATGCCAGAATGGTGGTACCATATCTGTGTCGCGTGTCAATTGTGTTATGCTATATTTGTATCCGTGTAATATAGCTGCACTGGCTTCTGAAGAAATTTATTTATAACTTATTTCCAAAAGAGACATACTATAAAATATAAGAAGATATAAGAGCTAGATTAAGAAAGGCATATATGCTATTTTACACACAGAAGAAAATAACTATTACTACTACAATAATTGCTGATGCCATTCTCAAGAGTCTAAAGATGTCATAAACACTAATCTGGGAAGGGCATAATCGGAAGAAAGAAAGAAAAAAAAAATTCAGGGTCCAAACTTTTCAACAAGTCAAGACCTAAACACTAATCTAGTATAAAATCCAGGGTCGAAACTCTAGTTAGCCCAAATATATATATTAACATATATAATAAGTACATAGGTTAACATATTGATAAATATATATTTTATATTAATACTTCTAGCATACTTATCATTGTATTCTTTACTTAAATTTACTTGCGTTGTACGTAAATTTTTTTTTGTGTGTATATTTTAAAAATAGTTTAAATAAAAATTTATTATATATATATATATATATATATATATATATATATATATATATATATATATATATATATATACACACACACACACACACACACACACATTTTAATTATAACTTGTTATGAATATTTGAATAAAAAAGAAGGTATTCAGTTATGCGGAATAGAAGAAAAAATATTTAAAATTATGAACTTCGGTAATTTTTAATTAAATGATTGGAGGTTTACAAACGGCTTGGATGGCACAATTTTGAGCGGTTTTCCAGCAGCATTATAATCATATGTGTTAATCAAAATATGATAATTGAGAATAAAATATTTATTTATTAATATATTAATATGTATCCTTAAAGATACATGTTAACATGATCAAAACAAGGAGAATTCGACTACAGAAACTCAGCTAGGAACTTACAATATGATAATGATATGTGATATTATTTTGTACTTAAATTCTTGACCTTTTTCTGCTTAGATTCTTGAAAAAAAAGTAAAAAAATAAGATATATATAATCCAACAATATTAGTAGCCGAGTCTTTGAAATTAATAACTCGTCCTCCAGGATTTTTTTTAATAATACTTTCCTAAGTAGATCCCAACACCCCGTGCGTTCAACTTCTGTGATTCTTGGCCAACAGTTGTATCCAACACACCAACCTGTCAGACCAACCCAATCCACAGAGAGAAATTATTGCCAATGTCACATATGGAAACTAGCAGGTAGCTAGTTGCTTTCAACTTTTTAATCAAGACCTCCATTAGTCATTACATAATTGAATGTTTTTTTTTTTCCTCCAAAAGTTACAAACTCCCTGGGTTAGTATATCATATCGTATCCCTCCGACTCTTATCCATAATCGCTACTACTCCAACTGGTCAGCGTCACAGGGGTTGCAGCCATCCTGAGCGATGTCCGTGATCTGGACGCCAGTGTCGTAGATGGACCCCACTCTCCAGTCAGACGGCAACACTTCCTTCTGGGCCCACACCCACTTCCCGTCGTAGCCGCCCGTGACCACAATTCGGAACTGGAGCGGTCCGGACGGCGCCTGGCTCGTGGTCCAGACCGCGCCGTAGGCGTGGCTCATGTATCGCCAGTTGGACCGGCCGAACTGGGCTACGTCCACGGCATGGATATCGGTCTGGCCGCCTTGGTACAAGAACTTGATCGTCAGATTACTGGGCTGCTGGCTGCTCTCTTCCACTCTGATTGCCAAGTTCTTGTCCTTGTAAATACACGGGACCCTGAGAAAAAAAGAAGGTTAATTAGAGAGTAGTATTAATTGGTTCAATGTTACGGACGAATTTGGTCGTTTCAAGTAGACTACCTCTTGTACTCCACATCCACGATTCCTAGCTTGCTCAACTTTCCGGCTAAACCATCTTTTGCCATTTGCATGAAAGCCGGGCCACTGAGCACGAAGTCGGTGTGGTTGGCCTTGGTGAGATCCGTCACAACAACCTCGACTCCTTTGCTGTTGCAGAGCCGTGTGTTCTTGCACCTTACCTGGGCCAAATTAATAACAATATATGCATAAGATTAGTAAAGTTTACATTGGTAGAGTTTTGGGATATATACGCTAGCCATCTCCAATGGGGTTTCTCGCTCTCCTATTTCTATAACAAAATCCATCTTAAAGTAAAAACTCAATTTTAGAAATCACCACCGGAGATGCTCTAAGATCATCTCCAATAGGGTTTCCATCTTCCCTATTTCTATGGAAGAAATCCATTTTAGAAAAAACATCGGTAAATTTCTATCATCATTTCTAGGTGACAATGATGTAGGATGGAAACTTTGTAGGAGGATTTCTACATGTAGAAACTCTCATAGAAATTCTCCTATCTCTCATGACAATTATTATTGGACCCTACACCATTAAATTGGTCCTTTTACTATTTGACACATAGGATAGAAATAGAGAACCATTGAAGAACATTTTTGTATATCTACAATTTTTATGTAGAAACTCTTCCAACTAGGATAGAAATCTCCTTAAAGTACAATGCCAAATAGAATAAGAACTCAATTTTAGAAATCACCATGGGAGATGGTCTAAGAGAATGAAGTTGACAATTCTGACTAATCTTCTCACCTGGAAGCACCCACCACAACCAATTCCATCTCTGTAGAGGGAAGCGCTTGCAGCAGCAACGAACCCTTTGTTGAAGCTGAGAGCCATGGAGCCATAGCCACAAGCACCAGCTACAAATTTTTATCAATTCAAACATGATCAGAAGAAACAAATCCAAGTCATATGTAGACATAAAGTGGGTAGCATGGACAGTTCAAATTATTGTTATCGTGTCTGTGTAACATAGCATGTAAATAAACAAAAGCATACCTGCAAGAGCGGAGGGGGAAGAGAAATAGGAAGCCTTGGATTGATGCAAACAGCTATCGCAAGCAGCAGTGGCATAGGAGGAGAGAAGGAGAAGGCAAGCCAAGAAGGAGCAGAATAAAGAGGCACCCATGTTCGATTGATAGAGAGAGGCGTGAGTGGAGAGGAAAAGGTGGGATAGGCTTTATATATACACACACACCGAGAGGACTGCTGAATGCGAAGGGAAGAAGAAGTGGTTTAATGGGTCTTTCCAAATTTTAATATCCGGCCTGTGGTTGCCGGGTGGGAAAATGACATGCGGGTTTCACACAGAATGCCACAGTTGGCAAGCAGAAGAAGAAGAAAACGACGAGAGAAAACGAGTGCGAACAGGAAAATAGTAATGTCACCGACTTAACAAGAGGAGGAGTGGGGTTTTTTTTGGAATGTCCCCTTTTCTTCCTATGAAATTAATTTAGGGGAGAGGGAAGTGATTCCTCTTTCTTTGTTTCCTCTACTGTGTAAAAATATACAATGTCCTAGCTGACTCGACGAAGTCTACAAAGGAGGTTCCGTGGACACGAGACTGAGAAAATGTATATTTATTTCGTGCAAGTTGGTTTGGTGCTGCCACGGCGTGTTCTTTGCTTTGGGATGAGATGAGAGCGTGGAGGATTAAAAATAGTGCATATTATCCTCCACTATGGCTGATATTTAGTGGCTAGTGGAGTGAGATGAGTAGCCTAGCGTCTTCCGTTGGAAGCAAGAGTCATACGGCTCGAGAACATGACAGAAAAGGTTCT
Source organism: Iris pallida (assembly GCA_029216955.1). Lineage (NCBI taxonomy): Eukaryota > Viridiplantae > Streptophyta > Magnoliopsida > Asparagales > Iridaceae > Iris > Iris pallida. The sequence continues at coordinate 15,406,781 of JANAVB010018199.1, read as the reverse complement.
AGCTGGAAACTTTATCCTGAAGGATTAAGGTTCAAGTGTCCGAGTGATCAAGCTATGCAACCAAAAGTCGTGTGCCACGTACGTAGTATATACGGAATGAAAAACCCTATTTCTGTTCTCATTTTTTTGGTCATTTTTAAAAAATTATAATTTTTATTGATTTTTCTTTTCGATGTTTAAAAACGTCCAATTTTTTGGAAAAGAAAATAAATACTTCAATGTAGGAAAGTGATTCCTTACTTGGATGGATAAAATCATTTTCTCACCTAATTTTTCTTCTTCCATTGGTAATCACTTTCCTTTCCTCTTCAATTCTTTTGGCGTCTAAACATAGGAAAGTAATCACTTTCCTTAACCAACACCATGATTCCGGGAACCAAACGAGGCCTGGGTCGAGGGATTCTTGCATTGAATAATTTGGTATCCACTTGTAAGGCTAAATTTTTATTGAAGGTGACATAAATATTATGAGATTCAATTACAGTATCGATATTTGTGTATAAATATACAAGTACTTAATGTATATTGTATTTTTTTATTTTGTGATTTCTGTATCGTAATCAAGGATAATCAATTTTTGTGAGGCTAGTTAGTATCGTGGCATGATGACAGTACTATATTTGGTTATTAATGGTTTTACTAACTTTCAAGATCCCTTCATTATCACGTGCATTGAGGATCGTACAGAAAGTCTCATTCGATACTTTAGTTTTCAAGAAAATCTATAAAAGACTTGGGCAACATAATTTATTTCTGGATAATTTTATTGATACTTATGCCAAATTTTCGAGACTTGTAGAGATTTAAGGCATGACCATGTACAGTGACTAGGCCCCTCACATAGAACCGAAATCCTTGAAATTAGATTCTTTTTTCTTCTAATTTTTCCTGCTTGATTGAACAATATAATGCCCAGTATACTGTTTACCTATTCTGAGTAGAAATATGACTTGTGCATGTCATTTTGGACATTTTCTTGAAAACTAAAGTATCGCACGAGACTTTCCGTACGATCCTCGATATAGTTTCGAAAATTTTCTAGGAAAGTACATCTTCCTTATAATAAGGAACTTATACTTCAATATAGTTTTGATATGAACACTTATATATTAAAGACCATGTGTTGACATGGTATCTGTGTACATATACATCTTCGGTATTGTCACGACCCGCACCCACTGTGAGGGTACGAGAACGTAACAACGCCCAGCCTACGCCGCAGTGTCGGCGGTAGAACGCTGTCCTAGGTCAATCATCTAACAATATAAAAGTACCTGTACAGTATATACACTCCGAATGGAGGTGACATAACAATATACAGTCTCAATCACATCTAAGGCAGAATGATGAAAATAAAAGATAGATAGATACTGGAATAAGAAGATCCACAGGATACAATCAGAGAGAAAGAGTCTACTGCCATACCAAACAGAACATCCAACTCAAAACAAGTCTCTAATATTAAAAATGAAAGAATATATACAATCAGATCTCAGAAGACAGAAATATTAAAACCTAGACTAGGGAGCCTCAGTCTCTAAGCTAGTGGATCAGGCTAGAAATCTGGGTCACACATGTCATCTACAGCTGTCCCATAGTAGGTGTCTACGCAGGCCTCCTCCTCATCCTCTGTAATATTTTCAACAGGTCCAGTCAGGACGGGAGCGAGCACAAAACATCTCACGCAGTTCATATCGAGTTAGGAAATATAAAGCATGCAATAGAGTAAAGTACATGAAACGCTGAAAGAAGAAGATATATGAAAAATAGTAGAGATTTGATAACAGAAAATATCTAAATATGATAAGTAAGAACTGTAAGGAACATGTGATTTTAGAGTACAATCTGGTTATGTAAACGGGCTAGGAAAATACAATGGTAACTCCATTGTACGTGGGTGTACAATAGACATATACAATAGTTATACAATGTTGTACAATAGGATTTGAGTACATAACCAATTCTACTCCCCCTTCCCAATCAATACACAAGGATCTACTCCAGTTACGTTATCTTATACAATAGTGTACAATGTTATACAATAGTGTACAATGGTTATCCCTGGGGTTCATGTGATAATGAGAGTACAATATGCACAATGAGTATACAAGGATATGGGTATTCAATAAATACAATATGGAAGTGAAACGCACATCATAATATGTATTTAGTGAATACGAGGAGATAACATCTCAAAAAAAGATCCATATAGTACCAATCCGTGATAACAGTCGTATCAGCATCAAGTACAGTAATCTAGAGCAAGAATGTAAATCCATACAAGTATGAAACGGTCAGAGAATGTACTCGCCTGATAGCCTGAGTGTCTGAAGAGAATATACTGTCCGAGGAGGGGTATCTGTCTCCTATAGAACAGTACAATTCACAACAAGTCTAAGATGATAAAATGAAGCTCTACTATGTATTCTACATAAAACTAGGTCAATCTAGGCCAAAGTCAACTCTTGGTCAACTCTGGAAGTCAAACTAGGTCAACTATGGTCAAACTAGTCTACACTAGTCTATTCTAGGTCTAAATAAGCTATACAAGACCATTCTAGACTTTCTAGGCAAACAGACTCACCTATATGCCATAGGCTGAAAGACTAGGCCATAGGCCAATTAGGCAATACCATGCCTAATGAACCAACCAAACCATAACATTTTACACATGACAATATATCTATATTTAAATTAATACACATAAAGATATATTATAATCTAACTTAAAATATACATAGCCTATAGGCTACTAAATACATATCACACATACCTATATAGCCATACCACACAATCTAATATAGAATACATATATATATATATATATATATATATATATATATATATATATATATATATATATTTTATATATATATATACAAGTAGAGAAAGGGAAAAAGGGAAAATGTTCAAGGGTGTCACATATATGCTAAGGTGTGCATGTGTCATGAGGCATGAGAGTTGTGTGTAGGCATGTGTGTGTGATACACATGAGAGGACAGGCTTGTGGAGTGATAAGGACTGGTTTAGGACTGATATGGGCATCTATTAGACAGGTTTTTGGAGGCTGTTATGGGGACAGCCACAAGGCTGGGATAAGGACAGGTATAGGTTGATCAAAAGGCTGGTTTAGTGGCTGATTTGTAGGCTATAGGGACTGATACAAGGGAGCAATGTAGGGCTATCAATGGAATGGTTTAAGGCTGGATTCAGGGGGTTTAAGGACTGTTATGTAGGATGTTCAAGGGACTGATTTGAGTGGTATGGTGTATAGGAAAGTGTGTGTTATTGGTGAGAGGGCAATGAAGTGGCATGGTGAACCTGGAAGAACAGTGAGTGTAAAACCTGTGAACAGTGAACCATCCAACCAATTCGAATTTCCTATCAATAAACACCATCCCAGGTTGGGTTTCAACAAGGAAAAACAATGACAGTGCAATGTGTGTATGCTAAAACAGTGACTCAGTCCAGGAAACAGGATGTGAGTTCTCAGTTTTCAAAACAAGGCAGGGGTTCCTGGGTGTTCCAGATTAGCTAACAGGGTCTAATAAAGGGGAATGTGATAGGGTGTAGTGAATGGGAATTCTAAGGAATCAATTGACAGCTCAAAGAACCAATCTAAACCTGTTCTCAGGTTTACAAAAAGGGACAGTTAAAACAAACCAATACCCAATGATATTTCAAAATCGATCACCACTACTATAAAGTCCTAGTGCAACCAATCTCAGCTGAGCATAGGAAAATATGTGTACACCAATCATGTTACAATTTCTCAGTATTCTAAATCTCACAGGTTAACATAATCTAGTGAGAAAAAGAAAAAGGAAAATCAATACAGTGATTCTCAGTGAATCAAAATTGGGGTTTTAAACTAAAACATCTCAGTTCAGATTGTACAGGAATTCAACTCAAGTAATCATATACAATTTCCACATAACTCTCCAACATTCTCATAAAACAGTAATTCTAAGATTCTATATGTATAGGACATGTATGCAGTGTGTATAAGGAATGTAGGCAGTGTATAACAGTGTGGCAGTGAAAAAGGAATGGAAACTAATTCTCAGAAATGCACAGTGAAGAATTTACATGTAATTAAGGAAAGGAAGTCAGCTCATGATTCTCAGGATTTCAAATTGATAGTGACAATGCTAACATGTAAATTGGTTTCAGATTTCAGGATAAAGGAAAAGAAATCAAACATTAAAACCTTCACTAATTCAGGTTTGATAAGAGAAGAACAAATCTCAGTCTTCATAAAACAGTAATTCTCAGATTTCAGGTTTGTATAAACATAGGAATAGATAGGTGACAGCAACTTGTGTTTTCAGAATTCAGAGATAATCTCAGGTTCCTGTTCTCCCAAATTTTCGAATTCCAATGTGAATCTCATATGTCCACACATAAACATATTAACTAAAACATATATATAGATCTAGGAAGGAGCCTACTCAAATAAATCATGATATAACATCATCAAAACAGTAAGGATATGAATTAAAACTGAGGATAGTTAATTTAAGGAGTATCATTGATTTTACAGTTTCCCTCCTCTGAAATCAACTGCTAAACAATCAATTCAATCATTGTAATGAATCCCCTAAGTCCTAGACTTGACATTAAATGTGTAGTAATTAAAATTATCACAATATACATGATATTAATTCATTAATGAAATTCGAATCAGGAAGGAAACAGCGAATCAGTTCACTGATACTGACAGTATCAGAAAAATAGGGAATTTCCTATTCCAACATTAAAATAACAATTAATCAATGGAATTATGGTTGGTAATGAACAATCAATATGTGCTCGTGCTAATCGTATTGTATCGTGTCCTAAAATACCAGACACAAGTGTCCAAACCACACAAACTCAAAAATACTGAACTGGGTTCACTCGACTGTGCACTCGTGTCCAGTACGGGTCAGAAACCTCACTCGACACAAAACCAGGGGACACGAGACTTGGGGAGTGTCGTGTCAGACACTGCCCCGAGCTCCAGTCCAAAGGACATGTGCCTACGTGCCCTAGGTAGCTCGCACGAGTCTGCTGGAAGCAGGACAGCGCAGTACACGCGCGCGCAGGCGTGTCCAAGGGTCCTGTACGACCCCGACATGACACAAAATGTGTCCAAACCATAAGAAATCCATAAGCGACCCTTAAACCTAATTTCCTATTCAAACAGAAACAGAAAATATGAACGAAATGCCCACTGTGGTATTTCGTCGAACACCTGCGACTGCTGACTGGTACGTGTCCGATACGGACACGTAAAGGACACGAAACCTAGCAAAACCTATTCCTACAGAGAGAGGACACCTAGGGCTTCCTAACCATGCAAGGAAATCAAAATTTGGTGGAGGGAATAGAAAGTTACCTATGTGTGTTCCTTCACAAAGAAAAGCTCCAAAAGTGAGATCTCCTCAAGCTAGCCAATGGCTCCAAATTGTATCAAACCTGAGAATAGCCTCCACCAACAGTAGAGGGACACTAATTAGGTTACAATAGAAGAAGTTTCAATGAAAATAGACTAATATTGAATAACCTATGAAGAATTTTCAATGGAGAACAAACCTTTCCTTAGAAAATGGGAGGAATGAATAAAGAGGAGGCACAAACTTTGAAAGAGGCTTTATAGCAAGGGAGGGGGATCCCTAGGCTGGTCACTAAGTTAGGGTTAGGATTTTTGGGGTGAATCCAATGGCTATAAATCCATCAAGTCAAATCAAGGGCCTACAACCTAGGCTTCACACTAGACTTAATGCAACCTATTTCATTTAACTAATCATAACTTAACTCAACTAACCAATACTAACTATTACTTACCATGGCTAACTATACTAGGTATGACTAATCTAGGTTAGGGCTAAACACAACACAAGACAATTGATTAAAGTAATATTTAAATCACACCATTCTAAGTAATCATTTTAAATTCCAAATAATATATATTAAATTCAAATATTTCAAAAATGACAAAAATACCCTTAAACCAAAAATGATAAATGAACTACCCTAATCACATGGCTAGGCTCTAGAGTAGACAGTCTCTATGGTTTCACTAGCAAAGCACCAAAATCACAAGTCATGATTTTTAAATAGTTTAAAATAATTAAAAATCACTAAAAATCATAATATGAAATAAATATCAATAAATAATAATTATAATTACAAAATTTCAAAATTACCCTCATTTGGAAAACTAGGTGTTACAGGTATCTACAAGTTTACCCTCACGAGACGGCTTGCATCTCTATTTATACACATAGATGAGTTCATTAGATAGTTTAACTTTATTCAGCATGAAGTCTTTCACGTCTTTGCGGTGCTATATCGCTGTGACATAGCCACAAGCTTGGTCCAACTTATTGGTATGTTATACCACTATAGCATGAGGTCCCAGCCTTTTTGTAGTACTATCCTACTACTCTTTGTCTTTCAGCATTAGGCTACTTGCCTTAATGCAGTGCTACGTCGCTATGACATAGCCAGAAGTCGAGGTCCCATCTCATGTGGTGTCAAGCTACTGCAGTGTCACGACCCGCACCCTGATTAGGGGTACGAGAAGTGGGTACGTCCAGCCTACGCCGCAGCATCGGCGGTAGAACGCTGTCTAGGTCATCTAGAAATACTACAACTAAACAGATAAGGGTACCTGTACAGTATATACACTCCGAATGGAGGTGACATAGCAATACAGTCTCAATCACAAATGTAAAACTAAGGTAGATAGCATGGAAAGGAAATATGATAGATGAAGCAGAAAATAAGTTCGAGATCCACACAAGTCCAAGACTAAACATAACATCACAGAATATAATATAATACTACAGTCTGAAAAGTACTAGCTGGCTCGCAGGCCAGGCAAACCTAACTAAACTACGCTACCCAGGGTGAGCAAAGTCTAGTGGCTCTATTAACAAGCCACGGTCCAAGTCTACTCTATCTAACCCGTCCCCATAATAGGTCGGGCAATCAGCCTCTGAATCATCTGTAAAATTTGTCAACGGTATCCTGGCAGGAAAATGAGCAAGTACAAACACCAATAGCAGTTCCATGTGAATTGACAAATACTATAAGAGACAGTATAATAAAATACAAGACAAAGATATAGGTGACTTGGGAACCATTCGAAAGCCGAGTTACAACCCTTAAACCAAACAAGGACCGGGGTTGTAACCCTTCTTTCAAATAGGACTTAGTCTCAAATCATGGTACAGTATAAAGGCAGGTAGAGCATGTGAGTAAATGAAATCATCGCATGGTGAGAAGTACAGAAAGTAAACTGAATTGGATATATGATACAACAATAAATATAAAATATAATTTGAATTATTAGAGCGATATGTGATCGGCTAGGGAGTCAGGGTAGGGTTATCCACTTGGCCCGACAATCACAGAAAAATCTCTGGAAAGGGTCATGCCGGCCAACCTGGATAATTCGGCAAGGGGTGTCTGCTACACCCTACGTGAGGTGAGGGTGGCGCTAACAAAATAAGGACATGGGGCTTTGATCACATAACCCCTAATAATTCCTCCATCCCCGAATAGTATCATGGATCCGGACATGGCACATCATGACACGGATTCAAAAGTAGGTGATCAGCCCACTCCCAAATCAATGTCTATATAAGTACATGAAACATGGATATCACACACCAATATACCAAGGAAAATCCGGGAATAACATCTCAGGACAGGATCCGACGTATACTAGTCCGTGAACTAACGTGTCGAGAATCAAGTATGATACTACAACTGAATCGGATATAGTAGATATCAAAACAATAAAAACTATCAGTGAATGTACTCGCCTGCGGTCCTGAGCTGATAAGGTGAACAGACGCTCAGAGTAATCACAGACCTAAAGATGAGATACTACAAGTCAAAACATGGTTTATTAATGAAAGAAAAGCTAATCTAATCATGATATCCAAGTCTAAGTCAAAACTAGGTCAAACTAAGTTACACCAAGCTAAACTAGGTCACACTAGGACAACCAAGGTCAAACAAGGTCACAGGAAGTCAATCCAAGTCAAACTAGGTCAATTTGGGTCAAGGTTGACTTACAATTGACTTTTGGTCAAAAAGTTAACTCTGGTCAACTCTGGTCAACATTGAGTCAACCCTAGGTCAAACAAGTCAAATATTGACTAACAGTTAATTTTCAGTCAACTGGTCAACTCTGGTTTGGTTTTGGTCAATTCTAAGTCAAGTGTTGACTTGAAGTTGACTTTTGGTCAAAAAGTCAACTCTTAGTCAACGGAGGTCAAGACTAGCCTAAACTACCCTCATCTAGTCATCACCTACCAAGACAACTTATTTCTAACCCCATTTTAGAAGTCAAACTCAATATCTCATCAAAACCATATTTCCTACATTTACCCTTCTCATTCTCCTTTTCATTCTACTCCTTATTCTCCTCCTCATTCTCATTCTCCTTCTCATTCTCTTCCTCATTCTCCTTCTCATTCTCCTTCTCATTCTCCTCTTTATTCTCCTCCTCATTCTCCTCCTCATCCTCATTCTCCTTATCATTCTCCTTCTCATTCTCCTTCTTCCCTCATTCTCCTTCTCATTCTCCTCCTCATTCTCATTCTCCTTCTCATTCTCCTTCTCATTCTCCTCCTTATTCTTCTTCTTTCCTCATTCTCCTTCTCATTCTCCTTCTCATTCTCCTCCTCATTCTCCACCTCATCCTCATTCTCTTTCTCATTCTCCTCCTCATTCTTCTTCTTCTTCCCTCATTCTCTTTCTCATTCTCCTTCTTCCCTCATTCTCCTTCTCATTCTCCTCCTCATTCTCCTCCTTATTCTCCTCCTCATTCTCCTCCTCATCCTCATTCTCCTTCTTATTCTCCTCCTCATTCTCCTTCTTCCCTCATTCTTCTTCTCATTCTCCTCTCCATTCTCCTTTTTCCCTCATTCTCCTTCTCATTCTCCTCCATATTCTCATTCTCCTTCTCATTCTCCTCCTTATTCTCCTTCTTCCCTCATTCTCTTTCTCATTCTTCTCCTCATCCTCATTCTCCTTCTCATTCTCCTCCTCATTCTCCTTCTTCCCTCATTCTTCTTCTCATTCTCCTCCTCATTCTCCTTCTTTCCTCATTCTTTTTCTCATTCTCCTCCTCATTCTCCTTATTTCCTCATTCTCCTTCTCATTCTCATTCTCCTCCTTATTCTCCTCCTCATTCTCCTTCTCATCCTTATTCTCCTTCTCATTCTCCTCCTCATTCTCCTTTTTCCCTCATTCTCCTTCTCATTCTCCTCCTCATTCTCCTTCTTCTCTCATTCTCCTTCTCATTCTCCTCCTCATTCTCATTCTCCTTCTCTTTCTCCTCCTTATTCTCCTTCTTCTCTCATTCTCCTTCTCATTCTCCTCCTCATCCTCATTCTTCTTCTCATTCTCCTCCTCATTCTCCTTTTTCTCTCATTCTCCTTCTCATTCTCCTTCTCATTCTTCTCCTCATTCTCCTTCTTCTCTCATTCTCCTTCTCCTTCTCATTCTACTTCTCAATCTCCTCTTCATTCTCCTCCTTATTCTCCTCCTCATTCTCTTCCTCATTCTCCTTCTCATTCTCCTTCTCATTCTCCTTCTACTACTGCTGCTCCTGCTAGTGCTATTGCTGCTACTGTGGCTTATTCTCTTTATCTTCTTCTACTTCTTTCACTACTTTCTTCCCCCTATATATATATATATATATATATATATATATATATATATATATATATATAAATACACACACACACATGTCTATATGTAAATACATACACATATAAATATATATATAGACACACACACACTCTCAAATACATATTCAAACACTCTCACACACCACTCATGACACTCTCACACAAACACACACACACACACACACACTCTCACTCACACACTACCACCACCATTCTCATGACACCAATACCATTCTCATGACACCAATCCCACCACCACCACTCTCTACACACACTCAAATACATATAAATATATATATATACACATATATATACATATATACTCCTCTCTAAAGGAAAACCCCCAATTAAATCCTTAAACTAGATTCCTAGGGAAACCTACAAATTCTATGGGCAAAATGTAGAGGGTGGTCTCCTCCTCATTTATGGTGAAGGAAATAAATGCAAAAGAGAATTAATGAAGGTTTTAAAAGCATACCTAAATGATCTTCTTGAAGGAGAAGAAACTTCAAAAAGGGAAATGAAATGGAGAGAGAGAGGTTGCTTTGGAGTGAAGCAAAGGAGAGGGGGTGCTCCACACATGGCCGGTCACATTTTAGAGGGTTGGCGGCACTTGGCAATTTACCAAAATGCCCTCCAAGTCAAGAAATGAGTGGTTTGAGTTGGGGTCAAAAAGGTAACTTGAAAACTCCTAATTTCAAGTTCTAAATCTAATTCTAATCCCTAATCCTACTAAAATCAAATGGGATTAGTCAAATATAAATATCTGGGTTTGGTCATGATAAGTTGGTCGGTTCCAGTTGGGTCCCGACCAGAGTCTAAGCTACCCCGGGTCCCCGATACAAGTCGGAATGAGCTGAAATTCGAACCTGACCCTAATAACCCCAAAACAATATCATAAATAATAAAATAAATTTCAAAAATATTCAAAAGTACAAAATAACAAAAATACTCCTGTTCCTAAAAACTGGGGGTGACTAATCTATCCACCTTAAAAAAATTTTGTCCTCGAAATTAATATAAAGCAATCACAGAAAAACACACGCAGAAAACAATCCCTCTCGAATACTTTCAAAGAAAAAAAATTAACAAAACAAAATAAAAATCTCTTAAGACACAACAACACTTGCAAATAAAAACTGTTACGTGTCCGACACGGACACGAAACCATCACAAAATCTCACATATCAAAAGCCAAATCGACAATCACCAATGCAAAATATCAAAATAAATCAAAGAGGTCTAATGACCAAAATACCTTTGGGCCAGAAATGATACTGAAAACATCCTAATCACATGGTTAGGCTCTAGGTCAAACAGTCTCTAAGGTTTCACTAACAAAACATTAAAATCACAAATCATGGCTTAAAAATTTAAAATGATTAAAATCTCCAAAACCAAAGCATGAATTTAAATGAAAATAATTGAATGACTAAAACTATAAAATTTAAAATCACTCTCAATTAGAAACCTGGTGCTACAAGTCTATCCACCTTAAAAATTTCATCCTCAAAAATTAAAACAAAATAAACACAGAAAAATCATGCAGATCGATAATCGTATGCGTCTGTCCAATCATCATGATACTCAGAATCTCCGTCATGCCAGTGAGCAAGGCTACGATAATCACAGAGTCCTCAACTACGGTACATACCTCTAGTATTATGGTATTTAAAATTTTTTGCATTGCCGCTAGCTTGGCAGCGAAAACCTTAAATTCCCACACCTGAGAAATACGTCCATAGTCCGACTATATGTCCTCACTCTGCCTGCTAGCATGACCCTAGAGGATTCTAAAATCTCATAATCGAGGCGACCTAGCCCATACGACTTATCTCAGAAGAAAATCATATCACAGAACAATTTCATCCAATCGATCAAGAACAGATAGAATCGAATTTCAAGACAGTTTATAAGAAGGCAAATGTGAAAAAAAGATTCAAAATATTGGAACCTGCTATCTGCTCTGCTACTACCTGAGTGGGCTCAACTGTCATGGCGAAAGCTCGCCCCTGGTGGCCTCCTCTAGCCTGCCACACTCTGTCCTGGCCTGCCTGTCTGGCTGCACGGGCAGCACAGTTCTTCATCTGGTGGTCTGGAGCTCCACAAAATAAACAAACTCCCAGCTTCATCCTACAAACATCCTGGGTGTGCCCTATCTTCTTGTAGAAAGCACACTGGACGGCCTGCCTCTTGCCCTGACCCTGCTGCTGGTCGTCACGTGCTGGTGCCTGATGTACTCTGTCCTGGTCTCTTCGGATTCCACTAGCATGGCAATCCTTCAGCTGGTGATCGGGCGCCCCACAGTATAGGCAGACGCCCAACCTCTTCCTACAAGCCTCTCTAGTGTACCCTGGCCTCCTGCAGAAAGCGCACCGAGTAGCCTGCCTCTGGCCTGGTCCCTGGTGCTGAACTGGGGTATCCTGAATTGTACTCGGTACAACCCTCTCAAGTGCTGCCATCGCCAGCTGATGGGAGTTCTCCATGCTCCGTCGCAACAGATCTGCCTGCGCTCTGAGTCTGCAATATCCACTGCAGAAGGGCCATCATCCCCTGAGTATCTGTTGGTAGCGGAGGCGGCAGTGGAAGAATATCAAAAACGATCATGGAAGGTCCCGCTGCTGGAGGTGGAAGACCTCCTGGAACCGTCGCTGCTGCTCCCGCCTGAAGGACAGGGACTGAGGTAGCAGCTCTCTCAACTGTAGCTCCCGCAGCCGGAGGTAGAAGACCTCCCGGATCTGACCTCTCTGGGGCACTAGGCCCTGCTGCCTGAGAACGAGTCACTGTCAACCTGTAGACGAATTGAACCCAAGAGATCAATATGGCACAAGATAATATATTATCAAAGGAGGACAATTGAATTCAAATGCAAGAAGAATTGTCATGGTAATCAAAAGATCAGAATTTTTCTAAAATGTGATTGAGTAACTCCTATCATACCCTAGATCCTATGTCCTAATCGCAGGCTCGTAATTAGCACTCTAAGTCGAGCACCATTACGAGATCGCACTAATTGTGACACTGACCTGCATGGGCCGCCACAAAAATGTGTCCCGACCTGCACCCTAATTAGGGGCACGAGAAGTGGGTACGTCCAGCCTACGCCGCAACATCGACGGTAGAACGCTGTCTAGGTCATCTAAAAATACTACAACTAAACAGATAAGGGTACCTGTACAGTATATACACTCCGAATAGAGGTGACAAAGCAATACAGTCTCAATCACAAATGTAAAACTAAGGTAGATAGCATGAAAAGGAAATATGATAGATGAAGCAGGAAATAAGTTCGAGATCCACACAAGTCCAAGACTAAACATAACATCACAGAATATAATATAATACTACAGTCTGAAAAGACTAGCTGGCTCGCAGGCCAGGCAAACCTAACTAAACTACGCTACTCAGGATGAGCAAAGTCTAGAGGCTCTACTAACAAGCCACGGTCCAAGTCTACTCTATCTAACCCGTCCCCATAATAGGTCGGGCAATCAGCCTCTGAATCATTTGTAAAATTTGTCAACGGTATCCTGGCAGGAAAATGAGCAAGTACAAACACCAACAGCAGTTCCATGTGAATTGACAAATACTATAAGAGACAGTATAATGAAATACAAGACAAAGATATAGGCGACTTGGGAACCATTCGAAAGTCGAGTTACAACCCTTAAACCAAACAAGGACCGGGGTTGTAACCCTTCTTTCAAACAGGACTTAGTCTCAAATCATGGTACAGTATAAAGGCAGGTAGAGCATGTGAGTAAATGAAATCATCGCATGGTGAGAAGTACAGAAAGTAAACTGAACTGGATATATGATACAATAATAAATGTAAAATGTGATTTGAATTATTAGAGCGATATGTGATCGGCTAGGGAGTCAGGGTAGGGTTATCCACTTGGCCCGACAATCACAGGAAAATCTCTAGAAAGGGTCATGCCAGCCAACCTGGATAACCCGACAAGGGGTGTCTGCTACACCCTACGTGAGGTGAGGGTGGCGCTAGCAAAATAAGGACATGGGGCTTTGATCACATAAACCCTAATAATTCCCCCATCCCCGAATAGTATCATAGATCCGGACATGGCACGTCATGACACAGATTCAAAAGCAGGTGATCAGCCCACTCCCAAATCAATGTCTATATAAGTACATGAAACATGGATATCACACACCAATATACCAAGAAAAATCCAGGAATAACATCTCATGACAGAATCCGACGTATACTAGTCCGTGAACTATCGTGTCGAAAATCAAGTAAGACACTACAACTGAATCAGATATAGTAGATATCAAGACAATGAAAACTATCTGTGAATGTACTCGCCTGTGGTCCTGAGCTGATAAGGTGAACAGACGCTCAGAGTAATCACAGACCCAAAGATGAGATACTACAAGTCAAAACATGGTTTAATAATGAAAGGAAAGCTAATCTAATCATGATATGCAAGTCTAAGTCAAAACTAGGTCAAACTAAGTTACAACAAGCTAAACTAGGTCACACTAGGACAACCAAGGTCAAACAAGGTCACAGGAAGTCAATCCAAGTCAAACTATGTCAATTTGGGTCAAGGTTGACTTACAGTTGACTTTTGGTCAAAAAGTCAACTCTGGTCAACTCTGGTCAACACAGAGTCAATCCTAGGTCAAATAAGTCAAATGTTGACTAATAGTTGATTTTCAGTCAACTGGTCAACTCTGGTTTGGTTTTGGTCAATTCTAAGTCAAGTGTTGACTTGAAGTTGACTTTTGGTCAAAAAGTTAACTCTTGGTCAACGGAGGTCAAGACTAGCCTAAACTACCCTCATCTAGTCATCACCTACCAAGACAACTTATTTCTAACCCCATTTTAGAAGTCAAACTCAATATCTCATCAATACCCTATTTCCTACATTTCTCCTTCTCATTCTCCTTCTCATTCTCCTCCTCATTCTCATTCTCATTCTCCTCCTCATTCTCCTCCTCATTCTCCTCCTCATTCTCATTCTCTTTCTCATTCTCCTCCTTATTCTCCTCCTCATTCTCCTCCTCATCCTCATTCTCCTTCTCATTCTCCTCCTCATTCTCCTTCTTCCCTCATTCTCCTTCTCATTCTTCTTCTCATTCTCCTCCTCATTCTCCTTCTTCCCTCATTCTCCTTCTCATTCTTCTTCTCATTCTCATTCTCCTTCTCATTCTCCTTCTCATTCTCCTCCTCATTCTCTTTCTCATTCTCCTTTTTCCCTCATTCTCCTTCTTATTCTCCTCCTCATTCTCCTTCTTCCCTCATTCTCTTTCTCATTCTCCTCCTCATTCTCATTCTCCTTCTCATTCTTCTCCTCATCCTCATTCTCCTTCTCATTCTCCTCCTCATTCTCCTTCTTCCCTCATTCTCCTTCTAATTCTCCTCCTCATTCTCCTTCTTTCCTCATTCTCCTTCTCATTCTCCTCCTCATTCTCATTCTCCTTCTCATTCTCCTCCTCATTCTCCTCCATATTCTCCTTCTTCCCTCATTCTCCTTCTCATTCTCCTTCTTATTCTCCTCCTCATCCTCATTCTCCTTCTCATTCTCCTCCTCATTCTCCTTCTTCCCTCATTCTTCTTCTCATTCTCCTCCTCATTCTCCTTCTTTCCTCATTCTCCTTCTCATTCTCCTCCTCATTCTCCTTCTTCCCTCATTCTCCTTCTCATTCTCCTCCTCATTCTCCTTCTTCCCTCATTCTCCTTCTAATTCTCCTTCTTCCCTCATTCTCCTTCTCATTCTTCTCCTCATTCTCATTCTCCTTCTCATTCTCCTTCTTCCCTCATTCTCCTTCTCATTCTCATTCTCCTTCTCATTCTCCTTCTTCCCTCATTCTCCTTCTCATTCTCCTCCTCATTCTCCTTCTTCCCTCATTCTCCTTCTCCTTCTCATTCTTCTCCTCATTCTCCTTCTCATTCTCCTCCTTATTCTCCTCCTCATTCTACTTCTCATTCTCCTTCTACTACTGTTGCTCCTGCTAGTGCTATTGCTGCTACTGTGGCTTATTCTCTTTATCTTCTTCTACTTCTTTCACTACTTCCTTCCCCCTATATATATATATATATATATATATATATATATATATATATATATATATATATATATATATAAATACATACACAAAAAAAAAAAAAATACATACACACACACATGTCTATATGTAAATACATACACATATAAATATATATATAGACACACACACTCTCAAATACATATTCAAACACACTCACACACCACTCATGACACTCTCACACAAACACACACACACACTCTCACTCACACACTACCACCACCATTGTCATGACACCAATACCATTCTCATGACACCAATACCACCACCACTACTCTCTACACACACTCAAATACATATAAATATATATATACACATATATATACATATATACTCCTCTCTAAAGGAAAACCCCCAATTAAATTCTTAAACTAGATTCCTAGGGAAACCTACAAATTCTATGGGCAAAATGTAGAGGGTGGTCTCCTCCTCATTTATGGTGAAGGAAATAAATGCAAAAGAGAATTAATGAAGGTTTTAAAAGCATACCTAAATGATCTTCTTGAAGGAGAGAAACTTCAAAAAGGGAAATGAAATGGAGAGAGAGAGGTTACTTTGGAGTGAAGCAAAGGAGAGGGGGTGCTCCACACATGGCCGGTCACATTTTAGAGGGTTGGAGGCACTTGGCAATTTACCAAAATGCCCTCCAAGTCAAGAAACGAGTGGTTTGAGTTGGGGTCAAAATGGTAACTTGAAAACTCATAATTTCAAGTTCTAAATCTAATTCTAATCCCTAATCCCATTAAAATCAAATGGAATTAGTCAAATATAAATATCTGGGTTTGGTCATGACAAGTTGGTCGGTTCCAGTTGGGTCCCGATCAGAGTCTAAGCTACCCCGGGTCCCCGATACAAGTCGAAATGAGCTGAAATTTGAACCCGACTCTAATAACCCCAAAACAATATCATAAATAATAAAATAAATTTCAAAAATATTCAAAAGTACAAAATGACAAAAATACCCCTGTTCCTACAAACTGGGGGTGACATGCAACATGGGGTACTAGCCCTTTCTTCGTGCTTATCACCAGTTCTTCCTGTTATGCACGCCTAGCATTCGAAATGTCCATGAACTCATTATGGCTTAAAGCTATCCTTTCACAGGACTTGCACTATATAAAGAGCAAACAATATACTATAGAGGTTTCAAGAGAGAATGCCAACAATGCCCCCAAGGACTAACCTTGTACTTGATATTTTACTAGCCAATAATCCTTTATTTATCAAAAAATAAGATGCATAATAGATTTCTCTTTGAACTAAAAACATATTACTTTATGGTAGAGTTATAAAGATATAATATAATAAATGCTTCAAGCCCATCTTTTTTGTTGTGTTCTTGACCAACTACGCTTGAGGCCCTTGGTGAATGGATCAGCCAGATTCTTCTGACTTCGAACATCAACCACTGCAATGATGTCATCATTGATACGCTCATTTAGTGTTGTGTGAGAAAGTCGTACAATCTGCTTCTTACTATTAAAGAGATTATTGGATATCAATATTGTAGTCGCCTATTTGTTAAAATATATAAATATAGCCAAAATCTGTACCCCAACTGAAGAAGACCATACATGAAATCCCGGAGCCATTTGCCATTCTTCTTTATCTACTGCAGCCGCGAGATCATAGAACTCAGACTCCATAGATGAATGAGAGAGTAAAGTCTGCTTCTTCGACTTCCATGATATAACAACTCCACACATAGAGAAGACGTATTCTCATGTGGACCTTTCGTTCTCTTCTTACAAGAACTAACTAGAATCAACTTATTAACTCTACGACAAAAGCAAAGTCAAGTCTGGTGGCACTTATAGCATACATTAAGCTTTCAATGATGCTTGAGTATTCCGACTGCCCGGCACTTTCTTTTGGATTTAGCTTCAGCTTTTTGAAATACCTATAAGGAGTACCAATCACGATAGGATCCTAATATCCATAGCATAGGAGCATCTTTTCTACATAGTGAGCATGTGATAGAGCATGCCTAGTATCACGCCACGATCCCGGAGGATCGAAAACTAGCCACTGTGCGTGATGTCATACAAGTCTAGATTGCACTTGTACAAGGAAAAACTATTATAGTTCTTGGTATTTCTCAGAAAACAACGACAATACAGCAAAACCAAGCAGATAAATTAAAGCCACACAAAATATGAAGAAATGTATCTCTTTATTGATAATTACAACAGATTATAAGACTTGCCATTGAATACAGAGTTTATATCAGATTACAAGACTTTCGATTAGCCAACTTTGAATCATCTGCCATTTAGGTATTACAACTGAACATGTCGACTTTGCTTACAATCTCGCTGGTTCATCTGAGTTACACTGTTCTATACATTATGTCCCGTATAGTGAAAAGACATTGTCTCGTAAGAAAAGCTTCTGCTCACTCATTCGATTTATCGATGCCAAGCACTGATCAAACGATTGCCCCATGCACAAGCACCTGTAATATGCCTACAAATGTGGGTCAGTACATTATCTTTGTACTGACGAGCGATGTTGGCCCAACTCACCTAAGAAGACATTACTAAATAATCATGTTGTAGAACATTATTAAAAGTGGTCTTTCTCGTTACCTTAGGGTCAATTAGCAGTTCATATCCAACAGAAGTAAAGTATGCATTTATTCATAGCCAACATAATGTAAAGTAATATGCTATCACCCTTTGGTGATTTCTTACCCATGGTCATATATCCATCCCTGTACATTTATAATACTTACTCAGCCTACACAAGACATTGTTAGGAACAATATTGTATTATCATAATTATCACCATTCAGGTAATTCTTACCAACAGCCGACATCATTTCCTGTATTTGAGTAATAACTTACTCTTCCTGCATAAGACATCATTAGCACTGGACATATCTATATGAAGGTCACTGACTACACGCCATCTTGGACTTATGGTTAGACGGCTCCCTTTCAATGGCGGGTAGCTAGCCTAGTTCGGAAGGTTCCCGAATCACCGTGCTATTACTTCAGCACTGTGCTACTAATTCACCACGAGGTTTCCCCTAGGACGAATCGGTTTTTAAGGCCTCGAAATACCGTTCAAGGAACTACCTTGTCGACAAGTTGTCCATTACCATGAAAATATATGCAACTTATCTATGAAGAGCCATATAATGCATGATAAGTAAAACTAAGTAAATAAGCCATCATTCTCAATAAGCCATCATTCTTATTCGTATTGCCATCTTGACTTGAGCCAGCGCTCACATTATCATCTACCCAATCCCGGATCTTAGTGTAATCAACATTCTACATCGACGACAGGATAATAGAATGCTGATTACTTAATCTTTTTCCCATATTTTTGATACCTTATATCTTTCCAACCAAAACTTAACGTACTCACCGCCCAATTCTTGGGACTTAGCATCTGTTTAGCATACATTCATCAAGCTGAGGCCCGACATACTCACCACCCTTGTATTTGGGACTTTTCTTTCACCTGTCATGTATTTTATTGCAACAAGCATACAATTCATGGAAATAGTTTGTAACAGCTTTTGGATCATGTGATTAATTATCTTTCATTATCTTTTCGACTTTCATGCAAGGTGTTATTCAGCAACTCAATGAGTAACATAGCATACAGTCCTTTTATTAAACGTGAAGCTAAAGGATCTTCGAAGGGTTCAACACTACTCACTTTTGTAAGACGATTTCTGCCACGATCGTATAGCCATCCGAGCGATCCTTCACATAATCCCAAGTCCAACAAGGCTTCATCGAACCAACTATCATCATAAGGCATCTAGCGGGTTGGGGCACTACATATATACCACTCAGAAAAAATTTTGTCCTCGAAACTTAAAAAAACTCATCTCCATAACTTCAACTGACTTTATGAAACTTTTTAACGATCAATTTGCACTATTAACATTTCTCTACCATATCTCGATCGATTTGAAATGATGTACCATCTTGCCACAGCATCCCGATTTGATTCAAATAGCTTACCATCCATGTTCTTTCCTCCGATGCTCATGCAATTTCTTAGCATATGATAATTCTTCCCCATGGCTTCGTTTGAATTCAGCGTACCACTTAGTTGGAATCATACATATATTTTAGACGTCCGAGAAATACATGCATTCAACCAAGTTCAGCGGTAGAAAAAGTGAACGAGCTACAAGTATAACTTCATTCCCGAATGTTAGCCAATCTTCTTGAGCATCTCGTATAACCGTAATTCACTTATTCAATTCTCCAACCAACCAATAACGCAATGATGTTACCAATTCCAACTCGAGTAATTTTCTACAGCCGACCAATTTGTTTTTCCAAAGTATCAGACATATATATATATCAAGTTTTCTAACAAATCTAGAGTTTCCTTTCAAGTCCATTATCGTTCATACCACCAAAGTTGATAAAAGCTAATAGTCATATCTCATTTCGACATCACGATTCATATCGATCAACTCATGTACTCATTATTATTCGTATCCGTACACTTTATTTGCAACTCGTAATTTTTTTGATTATGATCCATCTTCCAAGTAAACCATCATTCCACTCTAGTCAAAGTCTCCGATGCACTCAAATATTTTTTGTATTGATCAAGCCAATATATTATCATCTCACATGAGCAACTCTTATTCCAGCAAAATTAATCCCAAGGGTCATTTCCAAAATTTTATTAGCTCTTATTGATCTCGACTACATGCACTATCCCATTCCATCGTACACTCATTCTCAATTTCGATCCAGTTATCCATCAAGGCATTATTCTGATTATCTCACGACGATTATCATCATTTTACGTAGCTCGATATGATTCGACCAATCAATCAAATCCAACCAGTTCTAATATTTCTGACTTTTCGAATAAAGGCAACCAAGTTTCGAAGCCAACATGATTCGTCATCCCATCCAACATTATAACATCGAATTTTCCAATCTTCATTCCATTCTAAAGTTTACTTCTCGACACATCTCACTAATTTCGACTATGCCCACGCAACATCAATAGGGACATCCTAAGGGCCTCCAACAGTCAACTTAGCCTTCGGTCAAGTCTCTACGGTTAGCTATTCTAAGCTAAACCAGACATTCAGCTAACACATTTAAGATGAATAGCTAATAGGGACATATCTTTTATCTTAGAGGCAACCAATTCTTATCATAGGAGCTCTATCTTATCTCAGGGACAATCTATGATCCGACCAACTTAAGGGACATGTGATACTATCCTAATCTTATGAACTTACTCCTATTACAAACAACTGAAATATCATCGCCAACAAATCTGAAACTTAGGCAACTAATCGACACTCTAGGGTCAAGTCTATCTACCTGAACTCATCTTCGGGTTATACCCAATGAAGTCATTTTAGACTTACCCACAACCGACAAAATCTATCCAACCATTCTTATGGATCAATCCCAAAGCCATCATATAAAACTTTATCAATCGATCATCCAAATATTCAGTTCTTATTGCATAGATGCAGCATCACCTACGCAATCCGACTTGTATTCTCACATCATACTCAAATTGTGTCTATTCGACTAGGCCGTCTATTTTGAGTTATAATCCAATATTGCTACCTCAATATTCTATTATTTATGATCACTTTTCTACGGTCTCTTCGTGACATATTCAATTCCCATATTTTTAGATCATCGATATGGTCTGTACTCTTTAACCAATTAAATAAGCAACTATATAATTGTATTTCTTCCGAAGGCATCCTTTATGAATTTTCGTTAGCACCAAACACGGCCATCTCTTAGCAATTCACATTAACCATCAATATTCGTTTGCATCATCTCATTGTGATTCCATAAGAAGATTTACTATTCATGCACCAATCCAATCACTATGGCACCAATCATTTAACATCCGTATATCGGTCATCTTAGTGGATATGACATAACTCTTTTAGCTAAGTCATAATCCAATAATTCTATTATAGAAGCCTAAACAGTATCATCGTCATCATCATGTGCTACTCATAAATGGTGCCAGAGCAAAAATCATCAAATGGCGTTGGCCATTAGATGGCACACGACATCAGTTGGCGCTGGACGTAGGTGGCGCTGGCCGACACGTGCCAAGCTTTCTCGAGAAGCTGAAATAGTTGTCATAATTACTGACAGCACGTCAGTTAAGGAAAATTCGTTCGAATTCTGAACACACGGTGTTAGAGAAGATTGTGTCAGATTTGCCATAATAATTGACAGCTGCCTCACGCCATTTGCAGTTGGCGTGAGATAATCAAATATTATTATACTAAGCAGAGTGCACTAAACAACAACTAGCGCTCGGCACCATTCAACAATTGGTGCCATCTGGTCCAATTATCCAGAAGCAGTTAGATGACGTGGTGCTTAGGCCACTAATCTCGAAGAACGTACACTCGATACTGCCCACGTCCAATGGCATCTCCCTCACAGAATGCCATGCGTCATATGCAGTTAAGTTAACCGTTTGTGTGATTGGGTGAATGGTACGCCAATTGCAGTGTGCCATGCGTCATATGCAGTTAAGTTAACCGTTTGTGTGATTGGGTGAATGGTACGCCAATTGCAGTGTGCGCCAATCAGGATAACTACTTAATAGTTATCTCTAAACTCTATAAATAAAGTTTCAAATCACTTCAAAAGCATCACTAATAATCATAATCTCCTGAGCATTTGCTGCAACACTCTCTAAAGGCTTTCTTCTTCGACATCGCATCGTCCAAGGGATAAAGTGATCGTCTTCAGATCAGATTCCTATAGTTATACTTCCCCAAAAATCAAATTGTACTCTTGTACACACTCTTCATAGTTTGTAATCAAACTTTTGTTTTTGTAAACAAAATGGCGACTCTGTTGTGGGCGACTTTTTCCTCCAACGAAAAAGTGACAACTCAATGCGATATTGCATCTTTCGGCACGACGCAGAAGACTCTGGTCGTAAAAGTCGAACAAACTGCCTACGAAGCCATGATTGGCACTGGGGTGCCAATCGAACCACTACTATTGCTGCCAAGAACAAGGCGTTCACCATATGGACTCCAAAGTCCTCCAGTGCACCAATTATGACTTCTGTGCCAAGCTTGGAGAAAAGCTCTATAGCCACTTCCTCTTCCTCACCAATTCTGAAATTGGTAAAGAGTGCTCCAACCACTACCCTGGCACCAATTAAGGGACAGCGCCACATGGCCACTTCTTCTTCCTCACCAATTCTGAAATTGGTAGAGGGCACGCTAATCACTGCCTCGGTGCCAGTCAAGGAACAACGCCATATAGTTATTCCCTCTTCATTTCCAGTTCTAAACTCGATGGAGAGTGTGCCAACTATTATCTCTGAACAGAACAAAGGAAAATGCCTTGTGGCCAATCCTCACTGCTCTCCAGTTAGAAACTTGGTGGAGAAGTTACATATCACTTCCCTTGCACAGAATAAAGAAAAGCGCCCTATGGCCTCTCCTTATCCTTCCCTAGTCCTGGACTAGGTGGAAAATGCATCTGATTGTGCCTCTGTGCCAATCAATACGAGAACATTTCTGAGTAGAAACTCTACTCGAAGTCTGTTTCCTGTTGCTCATCTGTGCCGTACCAAACGCATTGGAATAAGTTGTATAGAACAATAGGGCCTCCTGCCCACTCCACATTGCCAGCACCAACCAAGCCAGAGCTAAGATTTTCCTATCCTGTGCATTTCAAGAATATGGCAGGGAAAACTGACGGTATCTCAGACAGACAGACAGGTGGCACAGGACTCTGACATGTGTACTTACCTTAACCAGCGCAGAACAGCATCAAGTCCACATTAAGAACAATCTGCACCACCTACTAAGTTGCACACAGAAAGGGTTTCTCAAATCAAGAATCCTATCACCTATGCCAATGAACTCAGTACCTCTCTGTACACATAGGGAATAAGGCATCTCAAGAACCGGAACCATGTTCCTAACATCATTAAAGAATATATGCCTCCGACTTCTCATTATCCTGTCACTGTAACTGATCTCCACGAACATCTTGTACAAAAACCGAAGTTCGCAGGACCATCTCATCCACCTGTAACTCCACATCAGGGTCACCACTGTAGTCAGCACCATGAAGTAGTGATCAAATATTGCTTTCAATAAACTAAATGGCCTATCTTCGACCGTTTAAACTGCACTCGGACTCCTGAACTCATTATGGTGTATGAAGATGAATTGTTATATGCTTCGGTCAACATGACATCTCGAAGTACTAGAGGTGGACAACGTCCAAGACGTAATGCGTTCTGCAATTCCAATCAGCAATACCTTGATCGTACCCTTGACTCCGGTAAAGAGGTATACCAAAATAACAGATCAAGAAATCGAGACCTATTTGGTCAAAGGAATCTTTCTTCTCCTAATCTTGGGGATGTCCTCCATCAGAGAAATCCTCTTCCTTTCGACCAAGAAACAATTGGTCAAAGGAATCTTCCTTCCAACCGAGAAACAATCGGTCAAAGGAATCCTCCTTTCGACCAAGGCTCAATCGGTCAAATGAATCGTCTTGATTCTGACCAAGATTTCCTAAGTCAAAGAAATCTTCCCACTCCTCATTTTGGGGGTAGTTTCCTATGTGACTTCGATGCCGATAGCGAGAGCTTCGAGCGGATTATCTTTTCCACCAGTTTATTATCGGTAGCCAGAGAAGTGACTGCTTATGTCACCACTGAAGAATAAGATACATCCAGCTCCGACAGTCAGGAGTAGAGGATTGCTACAGTAGAGGCTAACTTGAAAACTATGGCTAAAATGGTTGCTAGTATGCATGCTGTGATCATAACACAACACACTGTTCCACCGGTTGCGAATCCAATTCTAACCCAGGAACATATAGCAGCATCTGCCCCTATCAACACTGGTCTGGGGGTACAATCTCCTCACAATGCTACCATGCCATCTCAGGCTACTCCAAGTCAATTTGGTGCTGGGGATGGTCCATATCATGCGCTTTTGCCTCCTAACACATTGAATCAGTCTACTGTTCCCCAAGTCTTAGGAGATCCCCTTGAAGCGGTGAAGCTTCTGCGTAACCAGTTCGAAGCCTTTAAGAAGAAGGATGGTTTGCAGAAGTTGGGAATCAAACAACCTTACCCTGTAGAGTGGAAGGAAGTCCCATTTTCACCTAAGTACAAACCACCAACCATCATGCTGTTTGACGACAGCTCATCCCCGAGTCAGTATCTTAACCATTTCGAGGTAATGACTGATTAGCTCCAACCGATGATGCTCTACTCACTAGAGTATTTGTTGGGTGCTTGGCGGGTGTGGCCTATGACTGGTATTTTAGCTTGCCAGATGATTGCATAACATCTTTTGCAGGATTCAAGCAAATATTCCTGGAATAATTCTATGATGGAACAAACGACACGACTATGTCGGCCCTCATCAAAATCAAACAACGGCCTAATAAAACTGCTGAATGTTTCATCGATCGCTTACATCATGAGGCACTTAAAATGCCTCTAGGTAGTCCAGGTGCATTGACTATAGATACATGAAAATCAAACTTGTTACCTATAGTCAACATGTGGACCGGACCTACGTAATTCGAATATTGGGCCTCCTTCATAGTAAGTGCCAGGACAGCTAAGGACAGTGCTGATAAATTCAAACAATTAGGCATCCAGATGGCTAATCTTGACAAAGACGAACATTTTGCAATCAATAGTGGCGGTCGTCAGAACAACCACAAAGGCGAAGAAGCTTTAGCCATCAACATGAAAGGCAAAGAAGCTTTAGCCGTTAATGTGGGTCAGTCAACACCTACCACGATGGCACCCCTACAGAGAGCACCGTGTCCTAAAGAGAAATATTCCTTTGACGAGGACAAAATTATGAGCATATTTGATTATCTGATCAAAAGTAACAAACTTCAACTGCCTGAAGCAAAATAGCCAGATAAAGTAGGTAAGACTGACAATCCCAAATACTGCATGTATTACAGGTTCTTGGGACATCCAGCCAGGGCGTGTTACGTACTCAAAGGGAAGATCCAAGAACTGATCAACGCCAAGGCAATTACTCTTCAGCAAGACGAGAAGACCGTGACTACCAATGTCGTCTCTCTACAATTTAGCGACTTTTCTGCTCAACTTATGCAGGATGGAGTCATCCACATTCCAAAAGCTACTCTGGAGATCGTCAACCTTTTGACAGCACAAAGTGACTGTCTTGTACCCCTATAAATCGACAAAGGGGAGATCATATGGATTCACTCGATTTAGTTGCTGACTTTGAATCAAAGACGCATGTTTCCTCTACAAAGTCAAAAAAGGCAATCAAGTACAAGTCATGTCATATGATATTACTGGGTGGTCATCTCCCACCTTTGGATGCTACCTTCATCCCATCAACGGCTTCACTTCCTTCTGCCGAAATGGTAGTACCGAAGCCAGAAATCAATTATCGGCCAATATTCCATCTATGCAGTCAATAGTCTCATGAATTGATGACAAGGATGGGATATGATCTACAGAAAGCCCCTGGTTTGAATGACGAAAAAGGGTCTCCTATACCTTTTTTCCTATATCTTCAACACAATCAGTCCCGTGTTGGCCTGGAATTCTGGATAAAACCTTCATCGCTCCAAAAGAAGTCTTCCAGAAGCAAGACTCGAATGAAAAACTGTAGAATGCTTTCCTTCGTACCAGTTCTAGAAGAAGAAGCCATGACTGGTACTCGATCTGGGAGGCTCTATCTCAGGGACTATCCAGAAGGACAAAAGAATGCAGTCACTCCTCCTCCAGTCTCTGATGCCCCTCCACCATCTTTTTCACCTGCCGTCAATATTCCTTCAGTATCATCGCCTCAAGTGGAACCAATTCCTCCTAAACCAACAGCGGCTGACAAAGGCAAATAGCCTGTTCGCTTTGATAAAATATTGAAGAAAACTCTACATTTTGGACTTGAAAAGCCATATAACTTTGACATATTGGCTCAACTAGCCAATACTCCAGCAAGGTTATCGATTTTTGAACTCTTGCGTCTCTCAAGGGAAACCCGAGAGACGTTAAGTTAAGCTTTAATGTAAGCTGACGCTTGTCTGGCCCATCTTAAGAGATCGGACGAAGAACCAGTGGCATGTTCTCACTTTCATAGAGTGATGGAGCTGATCCCCAATATCACCTTCACTCAAGATGGTATGCTTCTGGAGGACAATAGACATGACCGACCTCTCTACTATACAGGGTATGTCGATACCATGAAGGTCGATCACATTTTACTTGACCCAGGATCTGCACTCAGTATTATGCCAAAGACTCTATTGGATGCGCTGAAGATCCCAGTTCATAACCTCTCTAGAACAATCATGACTATTTTGGGGTTCAATTTCAGGAGAAGCGAACCATTGGGAAAGATTCGCCTAAAAGTCCAAATTAGCAATCTTCGCACGAAGGCCGCCTTCTATTTGATTGGCAATCATGTCACCTACAACTTCTTGTTGGGAAGACCATGGTTGCATGAACATAACATTGTGCCATCCACTCTCCATCAATGCTTCAAGTATGTCGATGACAACGGAGAAGTCTGGAGGGAAGTGGCTGATCTTAATCCCTTCTGAGGCATCGAGGCATATTTTACTGACTCCAGAATGTACAAAGAGGAGTTCATGAAAGTCGTATTTGCCATAGACACTGAAGAAGACCAAAAAGAAAGTCCGAATGACGTCCTGGTGATTCTGGTCAAAGGACGCACCTCTCATCTTTCATCATCTCAGACGTTGACCATCAATCTCTCAACTTCTATCATGCATCCTCCTGCTGAAAAGATAGAGCATAGTGAGCTCACCTCTTCTAAGCCCCTTGTTATCGACCTTCGTCGTAACAAGGCTTCTCATTCTTCTCCTCTTGTTATCAATCTTAGTAAGCCATCGGCTAAGGTCAAGAGCACCATTGTAAATGATGATGTAATTATCAATAAAGTAGCATCTCCTTTGCAGTATATGTATGTCAATTATTACACTCGATGTTATCTAAAAATCCTGGATAACTTCAAACCCCTTACCTTAGGAGCAGTTCAACCCCTTCAAGATGAAGTATCACTTGAATCAGTACAAGATTCATTCTTTCTGGTTCTCTTCCGTAAGAAGGATGAACATCCTATCCTCTTCAGCAAAGGATTGAATCAAAAGGCTACATCCGATAGCGATGCTGAGAATGACGATAATGGACGACTCCAACTACGTCGTTACAGTCAACAATCGAAGAACATTATCCAGAAGATAGGCCATAACTTCAAATCTGGCCTCAACAGTGGTAGAGGAAGGCAAACTCCTATTCGTATACCTGCTCTAAAAGAGAAGTCACTACAATATTATAACAAAACAAAGCATGGGTTAGGCTACACTTCGCCGATCATGACCCCATATGCCTCTAAGTCTGACAAAGTGGAGCGATCTAGCTCTTTTGAGTCTGCCTCATGGAACTCAGATACCAGCATAGGACACGTCCATCGAGTGACCTTATCTTCCAATATGGTGACCGCTGTAACGTCCTAATCCCAAAATAGAAGGACTAGAAACATACGTATCATACCAGCTGTATATATACGAGTAAATGAAAGGCTCGTATGTATACATAAGTTGTAAATGTAGAAAGCCAAGACACTAAACCTCATCCACGAAGATAAATAACGATATAAAAAATTAACTTTGAGTTTGTCATGTATACAATCGTTGGGCGAAGACAAATCTACTACCAACTAATTTAAATAGGAAAAATATATACAAGGAAAGTGGTTTGGTCGAGCGAAGGGGATGATGATCCAAAAGCAACATCTCGACGGAATAGAGCGCAAGTCATGACCTTAGCAAGAGCACCTGCAGGAAGTCACAAAACACACCTGGAGAAATCACCAGGTCCTCAGAGGGACGTAACATGACACATAATATTATGCCATAAACTGAATATAGATAATTCAATAGAAGAGTACATAAACCTAAGCAGATAAGGTCCCAAACCATTCTATGTGAAATCATGCACTTATTGAGACAACGTTCTACGCAGGGGCTATATGATAAGCTACGCAAAAAAAGAGGATTGGCAGCACGTAGCGCTCATACGAGACACTATCTGCCCTGGGCCGCAAGTAGCGCTCATCTGAGTCACTATCAGCGTGAAATGTGCATAAAAATAAAATGTTGCCCCTACGCTAATAGCTGTCTCCTCCCTCCCCATGATACTATACATGTGTCGTCTCCACGGCACACAACATGAATCGTTTCCACGACACTGTTTTAGTCTTAATAACTGCTAGGTCTTCTACACAAATATCTATTAGTAGTTATATCCTAACGCACGGCCTATACGCACCAATGATCAGTCAGCACGCAAGTCCGTATCTATATGCGACTCGCGACTTCGTGGCACACAAGTGTCGAGGCCAATGAATGCAACACACAAAAAGGGCGGTCCCTTAACTCTAGGCCAAAATGCAACAAGAAAACTAAAGTATAGTAATTTGCATCTACATACAGTTTTGAAAGAACAATTTTATATTTACTATAAATAAGCAAAAGTATGCATGATATTGAGCAATTAAATAAACAGTAAAGGCAAGGTGTCTTACCTGGGGTACCGCCTGGTGTGGTGATCTGACAGGTCCCAATTAGTCCAATAGCCATGTTCGATGTGTAGTGGTCTTGAGTTGGTTGGAGTTGACGCACGGTATGATTATGTTGGCACAAAATAGTCATTGATGCCAAAAGTACGCAAGATGATCTCAATCGGTGGGACATGCCATGTCATTGAGTACGAAATAGTCAAATTAGCTAGGGATGATATGTAGAAGTTTGAGATTTGTAAGAAGCTAGGTTTATGACTAGTGAGGGATAAGATTTGTTATGAAAGAAACAAGTATAATAAATATTAATAACTTTTTAAGAAAATATTTATAGTATTTTTGGAAACTCTATTTTATAGATCAACATATTTAGATAAATACTTTTTTACTTGGAAACTATATTTTGAAAATCAATATAGGTAAGAACTATGTTTTTCTTTTATTCAAAATATCACAAATAATTACTTGAAAATATAGGAAATAACTTAGGCTAAAAACTAATCTTTATCAAATATAATTTTAAACCATAACTTGTAAAATAATATAACACTTATTTTAGGGCTTATAAACCCACATTGAAAATAATGTAGGACTAGCCTATAATATTTTGTTACAACATAATCTAATATACATATTTAATAAGAACATTAATACTTAATAAAAAACATTATCAATAAAAATAATGTTAATAATATGGAGCCTCTCTTTATGTAGGAGGTGGAGAACCCAGTTGGATAAGGACTGGAAATGCTTAAATTTTCCATTAGATATCCCCTTGTTTAGTTTAAAGCAACTCGATCATATCCAATCGTAAAAATAAAATCTTTTCCAAGATAATTATCATAATTAATTAAATTTAAACCAAAACAATATTTTAAAATACTTTTTCGTATAATAAAATATTAATATTAAATAAATTTCAAAAATAGAATTATATATATAAATTTAAATTTATGTACCTCGTATGCAATGAATATTTGCATAAACCTCGTTTTCAAAATTACTATTTATATAACCTTTCATGATGTAAAATAAAGATTTAAAAATTCCAATATGACGCATTTTTATAATTTTACGCAATCATAAATATTTATTATTTATTATTTGAAAAACCATGCTTCTAAATAAAAATGTTTTTAAAAAATATGTACCTTGCACATATTCGCACTTGACGAGACATTCGAAAATACGAGCTTATATGCGACGTTTACTACGACAAATTCGTACATGACGTACAATACGACTATGCGACGTACAAATGCAAAGTAAAAATTAATGCCAAATTTATTTAAAAAAATTTCATATTAGAAATTTAGGGGGTTTACAACCGCTGAGTTCTCAGAAGATGACGCAGAAGCCCCTGAATCTGATCCTTGGGAACAAAAGATGTATACCCAATGGGAACTTCGCTTCGAGCAATATGAACCACCTACCGAAGATTAATTAGTCCAGGTCGGTGTCAGAGATGAAACTTCTCCAAGGCAATCTTCAACAGCAAAAGTCTTCCTGAAGCAGATAAACAAGAACTGATCCAGCTCATTCGGAAAAACCTTGATGTATTCGGTTGGAGCTATGAAGATATGCCGGGATTAGATCCTCAGATCGCTATCCACAAGCTCAACATTCTGCCAAATGCTAGGCTAGTCAAACAACAATATTGTCGATTTTGACTTGATATGATAGATGCTATAGAAGCTGAAGTCAAGAAGCTCATCGTGTGTGACTTTGTCAGAGAAGAACAACATCTGGACTGGGTGGCTAACATTGTTCCAGTTATGAAGAAAATAGGGAAGGTCCGAGTCTGCATCGAATTTAGAGACCTTAATGAAGCTTGTCCTAAGGATGATTTTCCTCTTCCGATCACTGATGTCATGATCGACAATACTTACGGTTTCGAGCATGTAGAAGCATGAAAAATGCAACATCCCTAGGCGCAGGCGGGTACCCTTATTACCCCCAACTTCGCACACGCGCAGGCGATCAGACGCACAAACCAGCTAAAGATAAAGACATTCTCAGACTAAAGTTCAGAAAAGACTTTTTTTATTAATCATGGCTACAAGGGTCTATCACAGACTTGTCGTAATTACATAAGAGAGAAACTTCCTGAATCCTAATTATAGGGATCAATTGCAAAGACTTTGCTACATAAGTGAGAATAGAAACTCCTATAGATCTAAGAGGAGGTTCATTTTCATCGGCCAGCCTCTACAGTGTGATCATCACGGACAGAAAGACCAGAGGAGATGTATACAGTCTCCATCAATGTCTCCTCTCCGCTGACTCATAACATCGTCAGGGCAACTCATCTCAATGCCAAGAGAAGCTGGGGCTCCAATATATACAGAAGCAGTGGAAGACCCAGACCACAGCACGACGAAGCCCTACAGCCCTCAATGAGTGGGGCAGAGCACGGTCGGCTGCTCATCGATGAGCAACCAATCCTAACCTTGTAGTCAGGATCTCCAAGACCTCCAAGACGTCGCCCAGAGTCAAACTCCTTAGGGAGGATACTTGGATACTTCTCAAGAGCGGTGATGGCTCCTTCTACAAAGATTTCTTCTATAAGAAAATGGTCCCTTCGAACGAGAGAAGCCCCAACCAACAACCGACTTATGCAATACTAGCGACCGTCTTAATCTAAGTCTGGATCAAACATGGTTGTGAAGGGTGTCAGAAAGAAAATAGTGACTCTTTGGAGGAACACTTCCCCTTTTATAGGACCTGAGTGGTCCAAACTATAGGCCACTTGGCCAACGGTCAAAATTTCCTCATTAATGGGATGAACCTAGGAGTCGACACAATGCGTCTCAATTAATAGGCCCATTCAAGTGAGTCTCCAAACTGTTCAAATGCTCCTTAGAATTCCCCAATTAACGGTGGCAATTAAGAAGGAGCCTGCATTCAAGGGTAGTCATTTATTTCTCATAAAAAGAAGACTTAAAAGCCAAGCTGTCTCCAATCGGAGGCGCAGACACCCACTGTGTTCCTTTTCTTCCAAGGCACAGATAGTATATCCCCCTATCAGAAGTACAGATTGCTGCTTCAATCCAAGTACCCGGCTCATTCAACGACCCCTTTTTCTTATCAATGACTTGGAAGACACCGTTTGCCTCCAGCACAAGCCCGACTGCTACTCTAAAGCACAGTAAAATGGTCTATATGAAGGCGTAGCCTACTCGTCATCCTAAGGTACCGTGAGTTTACCCAAAACACAATCTACTTGTTGCCCCTAAAAGCACAGAGGCCCCATTGTCTTTGAAACATGGTCCACTTGTTGCCCTAAAGTACAGAGGCTTCGTCGTCTCCAGAAGCACAGTCTATTCGTCTTCCCAGAAGTGCAGCCAGCCTTGCCTGAAGCATAGACGGCATGGTCCCACCAATCGGTTTGCTTAAACTGCCTCTCTCAAAGATAGGATTGAGATTGATCAAGTTGATAAATACGAATATCTTGTCAGATTGATTTAAATCATGGACGAAGATTACACAGAATCTAAATCTGAGATGAAATCCCAAGATTTGTTCGGCTACATCCGAACAAGCAAATCGACACATGCCACGTGTCACCTCCTTCAGTTATTTTGATAACCACCAGAGATCTCGTTTGAGGGGAATCTCAACACCCACCATGTGTCAGCGCCACAGAATCCCGCATCGTACAAGGATGGCAGATTCCTTCATATCTCGAAACCCTAATGCACATCGCATATGTGCCCCTCTTCCCTATAAATTTGAGAGGTTTTCCTCTAACAATATGATAGACAAGGAGAAGAAGATCCATAGAATTATCAACATTTTCAACTTCGGCATCCTCCTTATCGGCAACCCTAGAGTTCCATCGAATGTACCAGAAAGTCAGAACAAGTCTCATATCATCATTGGATCGTCAACGGAGTAAAAGAGCCGCTACAGTGCTCGATCTCCACCGTCACACTTTCCCAAAAACTTTTATACTTAGATTTTTCACATAAGAATCGATTGTACTCTTTTTTACGTTCATAATACAAAACGTTCGTTCAACCTTTTGTCATGTCGAACAAGATGGCGACTCTGCTGGGGACTACCTTCTTCTCCAACGAGAAGGTAGTGACACAATCCGATGATGACTTGCTGGGATCCTCTCAGAAGATGTTGGTCGTACGCTTCGACCAACAAGCTTTTAAAGATCTCCTTTCTGAAGAGAAGTCGAGCCCTTCGAAGCGGTTCGTGTCATGATCCGCACCCAGTGTAGGGGCACGAAAAGTGGGTACGTCCAGCCTACACCGCAGTATCGACGGTAGAATGCTGTCCTAGGTCACAACATCTAACATAGTATAAGTATAACTGCACAAGATATACTCTCCGTAAGGAGGACAAATAGAAGATACATCTCAATCACATTCTAAGTTAGAAATAGCACGATATCATAGATATGAAAATCTCAAAGGAAGTACAAACAAAAAGGGAAATAAGTCTAAGTGTCTATATGACACCATAACAACAACAAAACATAATACATCTCAAGTTTCAAATGACAACAATAAAGTAAGATAAAGCCTAACTAAACTAGTCTAGGCAGTAGGGTGATATCATCAGCTGGAGCTGGGTCCTCCTGAGAGTCCAGCTCGCAAGTGTCGTCTAGGGCTGCTCCATAGTACGTAGGACAGAAATCCTCGGCGACATCTGTAATATTTTTAACAGGTCCATTCAGGGCAGAAACAAGCACAATACATCTCACACAGTTCATATCATAGCAGGAAATATAAAGCATACAAAAGAGTAAGATACATGAACTATAAGAAGATGTACACGAAAACAAGAGAGATATTTGTAAACTGGAAATTAATATATGATAAGTAAGAACTGTAAGTGACTAGTGATTCAGAGCACAAGACGATTATATAAACGGTACGATATTACACACGAGGAATCTACAGAGGTTCATACGAGTAACTACAAGATTGATCACATAACCAGTTTGACTCCCCTGTCCCCAATCAATACATAAGGATCCAGTCAAGTTACGTTATTGCACACGAATTATAGTTGTACACGATAATTATGTGAGCACATGAGAGTATACGATTTTACACGATTCGTACACGAATAACACGAACACAAGGAGTACACGATGCCCATGATAAAGTACATGTACACGAAATACACGATGTATTCGCTAAGGGGATAACATCGCATAAAAAGATCCATATAGTACCAATCCATGATAACAAGTGTCAGCAACAAGTAAAGTAATCTAGAGTATGAATATAAGTCCTAACAAGTATGAAATTATCAGAGAATGTACTCGCCTAAAATTCGAATGTCCGTAAGAATATAAAGTCCGAAGCGAGGTAACTGAGTCCTATTTAGAGCAACACAAGTCATAATGTATACAAAGGGATTATAATTTGAAGAGTACAATGCATCTACATGTTTCTAGGTCGATCTGGGCCAAAGTCAAATCTAGGTCAACTCTGGTTAACTCAAAAAGTCAAACTAGGTCAACTCTACTCAAATTAGGTCAAACTAGTTAGGGTTTGGTCAACTAGTCTAAGTTAGTCTAATCTAGGCTTAACAAGTCAATTCTAGGTTTAACAAGTCAACTCCAACTATTCAACACATAGCTTAGGCAAACTAGCTATACTAAACACACAAAGCTAAACCATAGTCTAGCACTATATCTAACTAGCTAGGCACACACAACCAAGTAATCTAGTATAGTATCACATTCACATTTAAATTTCATTCACATATATAAACAATATATATATATATATATATATATATATATATATATATATATATATATATATATATATATATATATATATATATATATATATATAGGGTATATATGGTATACCCTAAAAAAAAAAAAAAAAAATATATATATATATATATATATATATATATATATATATATATATATATATATATATAGGGTATATATGGGTACTACATATATATGTATATACATAGAGAATGAATGATGGCACATATATAGGTTGTGTGTGTGTCATATACATTGTGTAGCAGTAAGGTAAGGTTAACTTTCAGTTAGATACATGTATACATTCATACATACATATCTACATACATTCATATATACATTCATCTCAGGTTTGACAATTAGTTCTCAGGCTTAGATATAAATAATTTCCAATTTTTATACTCATAGGGAAACTCAGTTTTCAGTTTTTAGGCATGAACTACCATCTCAGGTTTTCACTAAACTACAAAACCCATTCTCAGGTTTGAAAAATAGTTCCCAGGTTCATACACAAAGGGAAAAAAGCTCAGTTTTCATGCATAGGCAAAATCTCAGTATTTTCTACACAACCAATTCCCAGGTTTTGACAATGGAAAAATCTCAGTTTTCATAAATGAAATAATTCTAAGGAAATTCATTTGTTCTCAGTTAAGGATGAAACCCAATTATCAGCTTATACAATAGTTCTCAGGTTTAATCAATGGTTCTCAGGTTTACAAGTAATTGCATAACAGTGAACTACAATATTAGATTCATAAAAATTCTCAGGTTAAATGCATAAGTTTCAGTCATATATACATTACATGTGGAAATGATCTCGAAGAGAGAATCATGCATTTACAATCCAATCAATGCTCCCAGGTTTTATAATCATTATTTCAGCATATAACTTAACATGGTAATTTGATATTTAAACAATTTAATGTGATTAAAACACTAAAAACCCACTTCGAATATAGTATCATAAAAAATCAGTGTACATAACTGAAAATCCTAAATTCGTATCAAATTTCTAATTAATCCATAAATTTATATGTGCAGATGTGTCGAGCATATCATATATGTCATGGGGGTACTCGTGTCCACACAACTGGACACGAGGTGTCCAAACAGTTTAGAACACGTTCGGACACAGAACACACATGACAGTGTCGTACGGTGGGGTCGGGTCGAATTGGACACACTGTGTCGACTCTTAGGTCTCATGGTCACACATATAGATAGCCTAGGTCTAGGTGAACGTGTCTCGGTGTCTGTATTATGTCTGATGTGCGTCAGGGTATGATACGAAGTACGTATTAGATGCGACTGAACGCGCGTGCAAGGTCAGTGCAAACCCAGTGCACTAGAGTTTTTGGGTCCGACATGACACGAGGTATCGTAAAACTTGAGGAAGGAGTCTATCAGTGATGGCCCCCACCTCTGTGCTAAGTGTCAGGCCACCACGTAGCGTGTCGTATCCTTTGGGACACTCGGGCAGCAGGGGAGCACAGAACCCCCTATGCAGTGTCTCGTGCACAGTGTGCTTGTCCAGTTTGGACACGGACACAGCACAAAAATCACCTTAGAGTTAGGGTTTTGTGTTCCTCAAATATTGGGCTACAAATACCATCAAATAGAATTCGAAATTAATAATATTAATTCCTATCAAGTATTTCATCAAATATCTATTCAAAAATACCGATATATATCCGATACGGACACAAAATGGACACAAATTTCTACCAAACTTTGGATACACCTAAGAAAATCCTAAATGAATGCATCTATGGAAAGAAATCAAGAATTTATTAGGGTTTGTAGGGTTTTACCTATTGAGAGTTCAAACTCAATGAAAAGGCTCCTATGTGAGTTGTTCCCTCCACAAGCTATGGTCAAGTGCTCTACAATCCTTGCTCGCAAGCCCCCACTAGCCTCCACTTCTGAAATGAATCCCAATGCAAGAGAGTAGCCTCAATTTGGGATCAATTTGGATAAAGGGGAATGAATTTGGGGAAGAACAAGTTAGGGTTCTTTGTAGGTGTTAAAAGAGGCAAGAGGGCTAGTAAAGGATACTTTATAGGAGGAGGATTTCTATTTGTGGCTGCCATAAAATGAATTAGGGTTAGGTTTAGATGTAGATGAGTGGCTAAGGCTTCTCCACCCAATTTTAAGTTCTCCTATTGGTTCAATTAGTCTTAAGGCTTTCTTTTCTTACAAATATCCTAAGGAGAAAATATCCTACTTAGTAATATCTAGATATTTCTTATCTTGTCACTTAGTAGGTTATCCTAATCAATATTCTAAGCTCAAGGCTAATCTAGATTAGGCTAAGATTTAAGGTCAAGTCGCAACTAAACAATTAGCACATATTTAATTAATAAAATTTCAAAATTACCAAAAAGTTAAAATGATCAAAATACCCTCAAGCCAAAAATATGGTAGTGACAAGTCTACCCTCCGTAAAAGAATTTTGTCCTCAAAATTGAAAGGCAAAACTAAACTGATAAGAAGGATAGAAAATCATACCTCAAGGTCCAAAAAGATAAGGGTATCACTCGCGTATCTCATCCTCCCGTTCCTAGGTAGACTCTCTTGGAGAATGATGCCTCCATGCGACGCGAACCAAGGGTATCGTCTGGTTCCTTAGTACCTTCTCTCATCGATCCAAAATCTTCGCAGGCTGCTCTGGATAGCTAAGAGTAGGTCCTACCTCAATCTCGAAATGATCGAGTACATGGCTAGGGTCCGTCACTTACCGTCTCAACTGTGACACGTAAAATACGTTATGGACTCCCACTAATTTAGGTAGAAAATCTAACCTGTAAGC
This sequence comes from Iris pallida, assembly GCA_029216955.1. Lineage (NCBI taxonomy): Eukaryota > Viridiplantae > Streptophyta > Magnoliopsida > Asparagales > Iridaceae > Iris > Iris pallida. The sequence goes on along the minus strand of JANAVB010018199.1, from coordinate 15,368,883 downwards.
CACGTCATCGACTCTTCCGCTGATAACGAAAGGTCCGATGAAGCGCGGGCTAAGCTTCTTACCTCCACCAAAACGTATGGTACCACGTGTCGAAGATATCCTCAGAAAAACAAATCTCCAACCTAATCACAAACAATGTCTCAAATTAATTATAATAATCAAACATGATCAATAAAATCACAAAACAATAATCCTACTTCTAATCCTACCTCTAAGCTATACCTCAAACTCCAACGGTCTACGGTGGCTATCGGCCCAATGCCGATGTCTGTCCTATGCTACGTGAAGTCGATCTCTCTCTGATGAGCTTCACCTTCTCAGCTACATCCACAACAATCTCAGGTCCCAATAAAGCTCGCTCTCCAATGTCATCCTAAGACAAGGGTGTACGACATCTACGCCCGTACAATGCCTCGAACAGTGACATCTCAATGCTGGCCTAAAAATTATTGTTGTATGTAAACTCCACTAAATGCAGTTGATCCTCCCAGGAACCTTCAAAATCCAAGACACAAGTCCGCAGAATATCCTCGAGTGTCTAAATAGTCCTCTCTAACTGTACGTCCGTCTGAGGATGGTATGCAGTACTAAACTTGAGCTGAGTGCCCAAACTAGTCTCCAGACTCTGCCAGAAATGGAAAGTAAAACGACTATCCCGATCCGAGACAATGCTCACCAGAACTCCATGAATCTTGACAATCTGCCACATATACATCTCTGCTAGCTTCTCGGTAGACAACTCCACCTTGAATGGCAAAAAGTGAGTTGATTTGGTCAACCTATCTACGATGACCCAAATCGCGTCTTTTCCTCCTAGCGTATGCGGCAATCCCGAAACAAAGTCTATCGTGATGTGCTCCCAATTCCACTACGGAATGGGCAACGGCTGTAACAAACCTCCTGGCCTCTGCCTCTCTGCCTTCACCTACTGGCAGACCAAACATCTAGTAACGAAGCGTGCTACCTCCTGCTTCATCCCATACCACCATACATGCTCCCTCAGTTCCCTATACATCTTGTTGGCACCTGGATGCATAGAGTACTGAGATCGGTGAGCCTCCTACATAACCTGATCCCGAAGCTCTCCACTAGGCACACACAGTCTGGAATCGTGCCTCAATGCGCCATCCTCTGCAATGGTAAACTCATCTACTAATCCTGTTTGAGCCTGTTCTCGGATGCACCGCAGAGCAACATCGTCAAACTGAGTCGACTTGATCCTCTCTATCAAGTCTGACTGAATCTGCAGACCCCACATCTACATCTCCACTCTTGGCACTAGCACCTCGATCCCCAGGCTCTCCAGACCTGCTAGCAAGTGACGATCTGTCGTCAAACACATGGCTGTCGGATATCTGCTTAAAGCATCGACAACCACGTTGGCCTTTCTTGGATGATACTGCAGTACAATGTTGAAGTCCTTCATCAACTCCAACCATCTACGCTACCTCATGTTGAGCTCCTTCTGTATAAACACATACTTTAAGCTCTTGTGGTCTGTGAAGATATCCACACGCTCTCCGTATAGATAGTATTTCCACATTCAGAGCAAAGATAACTGCCGCCAACCCCAAGTCGTGGGTAGGGTAGTTCTTCTTTTATAGACGTAACTGCCTAGAAGCATTACCTTCCCATGCTGCTGCAAGACATAACCCAAACCCTTCCCCGAGGCGTCACTGTAGATAGTGAACCCGTCTGATCCTAATGGCAATATCAGAATTGGAGCTGTCGTCAACCGCTTCTTCAACTCATCAAAAGCGACCTGACACTCCTCTAACTAGATAAACTCTGCGTCCTTTCGGGTCAGCCTAGTCAATGGCTCTGTAACCTGAGAGAAATTCTGAATGAACCTTCTGTAGTATCCTGCCAATCCCAGGAAGCTCATGATCTCTGTAACTGAACTCGGTGCTGTCCACGCCTCAACTGCCGTGATCTCCTCGTGTCAACTGAGATCCCATCTCCAGTCACAATATGACCCAGGAAATCAACTCGATCCAGGAAAAACTTACACTTCGAGAGCATGCCATAAAGCTCCTCCTTTCTGAGAGTCTCCAGAACCACTCTCAAATGCTCCTCATGCTCCTCTGCGGTCTTCGAGTACACCAAGATATCGTCGATGAACACCACCACAAACTTGTCTAAGTACTGGTGGAACACCTTGTTCTTCAGGTTCATGAATACCGTCGGGGCATTAGTCAACCTAAACGGCATCACCATAAACTCGAACTGGCCATACCGCGTCCTTAATTCTGTCTTCGGGATATCCTCCCTCTTCACCTTCACCTAATGGTAACCTGCCTCAGATCAATCTTCAAAAATACCCTTGCTTTGCTCAACTAATCAAAGAGATCATCGATCCGTGGTAGCGGGTACCTATTCTTGATCGTAAGGTTGTTGAGAGCCTGTAGTCGATACACATCCGTACCTTCCTATCCTTCTTCGGTACAAAAAGTACCAGTGCACCCTATGGTGAAGAACTAGATTGTATGAAGCCCTTGTCCTGCAACTCATCCACCTGTTTCTTCAACTCCACCAACTTGCTGTTGTTCACCATATAGACGTGCTGAGATATCGGCTCTGCGTCGGGCACTAAGTCTATAGAGAACTCAACGTCTCTGTCCGTTGGTAGTCCTCACAAGTCCTCTGGAAAGACATCCATAAACTATGCTATCAATGGATGTGGTACTGTCTGCTCCTCAACTGAAACTCCGCAGAAGACTCCACTGCTCTGCTCTGCCTCCTGCCTGGCAAACTCGAACTCTGGATCTCCTGGCGGACAGAAAAGAACTCTGTCGCCATGACAATCTATACTGGCATGGTGCCTGCTCAACCAATCCATCCGGAGTACTGTATCGTAATTCAGTAGTGGTATTACGAGCAGACTCACATCCAGTTCTCGGCCTCCCAAAACTACTCTCCGATCCTTACAAATTTCACTGACGAGGATGATGCCACCCCCGGTCGTGATCTTGCAAGTCCTAGGCAATGACTCAGAAACAAGATGGTGCCGAATAGCAAAAGATACTGACACAAAGCTATGGGAAGCCCCCGAATCGAACAAAGCAAAAGCTGGAATGGAGTCGAGAAGAACAGAACCTGCAATAAGATCTCCAATAGCCTTTGCATCCTCCGCTGCCATGGCGAATGCTCGTCCCTGTTGGCCTCCCCTGGCCTGCTGCTGGTGCTGAACGAACCTCGACTGCTGGGTCTGCAGGGCTGGTCCCTTCTGCTGGCCCGCCGGAGCCTTGGCTCCTCCTTCTCCTTCTGGTGCCGGATGAGCCGTCGCTACGGAATAGTCTTTCATCTGGTGGTCTGGCGAACCATACATCAGGCACCTCCCTAGCCTCTTCGTACAGTCATTCCACCCGTGTCCCGGCTTTCTACAGAAATGACAACTGGTGGTCTGATGCTGCCTGGGGGCCTGCTGCTGCTGCATCTGCTAAAAAGGTGCTCGGCCCTGTCCCTGAGGCTGCTGCTAGAATTACCTCTGCTGGTGCTGCTGCTGGAAGTGGGGCCTCTTGGCCGGACCCCCGCTGCCACTAGCTCCATGAAAGTCTTATCCCCTCTTGAGCCTCAACTCAAGATCATCCTCTGCTGCTAGGGCACCCACCAGAATCTCCTCAAAAGTGGCACTCCGGTCTCTCTTGGTCAAGGACTTGACCTCCTTGACTAACCCCTTCCGAAACCTCTGGACCTTCGCCGTCTCACTGAGCCCCTTAACAAATTTGTCCAGACGGCAGAACTCTCCAGCGTACTCCTCGACAGTCCGACTGCCCTGAACTAAGCTCTCAAACTACGTCTCCAGGGTGCCAAGAGCTGTGTCAGGGAAAAACTTCTCCTTGAACAACTTCTTGAAGGCCGCCCAAGTCTGTCCCTCGGTCCCCACTCTAGGGTCCGTTTGATACCAAGTGCAGGCTAGGTCTTACATCTGGCTGCCTGCCGCCTCGATCGAAAGTCGGGCTGGTATCTCCGCCAGCCGAAATATCTCTTCGATATGCTCGTTCCAATCATCGACATATACCATCCTCTCTATGCCGCAGATGTCCCGCTGGTGCATCTTTTGGAAGTCTTGGATCCTTGGTGTCCTCGGCTGATATGGCTGCATCTGGGCTGCTTGCGGTTGCGTAATAACTCTCTCCATAGTCGTCAGGACAAGTTGATGGGCATTCTCTATGCCCTGCTAGAAATGAGCGGACTGCTGTCGCTGGGTCTCCACCATCCTCTGGAAAAAGTCGAACAACTGTCCTACATTAACTGATCCGGTAGGTGACTGCTACCGAGAGAAATCAGGAATGACAGGGGAAAGTCTCTGTACAGGCGAAGGTGCACCTCCAAATACAGAAAAAAATGCCAACCTAAGTCGACATAATAGGAACTGCGGTCTCGAGGCCCTGCTGAACTGGACGAGAGGTCGCCGACCTCTCGATAGTATCCCCAGAACCGGAGTGATGAGATCGTGTCTCCATAACCATCCTGAAGACAGATCAAAATAAGAAGCAATTTCTGAAAATGAAGCAAAAAATCAAAGGAGGACAGTTTATTTATTCAAAAGAAAACATTTAATCAACAAGAATTTAGATGGGAATATTGGATTAGAGTTTTTATAATGTGATTGAGTACCTCAAAACTATATCCTATATCCTACTGCAGGCTGTAGTGATACTCTAGTTCGAATACCACTACAAATCTAGACCTGCATGGGCCACCACTAAAAACGTATCATGACCCGCACCCAGTGTAGGGGCACGAGAAGTGGGTACGTCCAGCCTACGCCGCAGTGTCGACCGTAGAACGCTGTCCTAGGTCACAACATCTAACATAGTATAAGTATAACTTCACAAGATATACTCTTCGCATGGAGGACAAATAGAAGGTACATCTCAATCACAGCCTAAGTTAGAAATAGTACGATATCATAGATATAAAAATCTCAAAGGAAGTACAAACAGAAAGGAAAATAAGTCTAAGTGTTTATACGACACCATAACAACAACAAAACATAATACATCTCAAGTCTCAAATGACAACAACAAAGTAAGATAAAGCCTAACTAAACTAGTCTAGGCAGTAGGGGTGATATCATCAGCTAGAGCTGGGTCTTCCTGAGAGTCCAGCTCGCAAGTATCGTCTAGGACTGCTCCATAGTACGTAGGACAGAAATCCTCGGCGTCATCTGTAATATTTTTAACAGGTCCAGTCAGGACAGGAACGAGCACAATATATCTCACACAGTTCATATCATGGCAGGAAATATAAAGCATGTAAAAGAGTAAGATACATGAACTGTAAGAAGATGTACATGAAAATAAGAGAGATATTTGTAAACTTGAAATATATATATGATAAGTAAGAACTGTAAGTGACTAATGATTCAGAGCATAAGACGGTTATGTAAACGACACGATGTTGCACACGAGTAATCTACAGAGGTTCACACGAGTAACTACAAGATTGATCACATAACCACTTCTACTCCCCCGTCCCCAATCAATATACAAGGATCCAGTCAAGTTATGTTATTGCACACGAAGTAGAGTTGTACACGATGATTATGTGAGCACATGAGAGTACACGATTTCATACGATTTGTACACGAATAATACGAACACAAGGAGTACACGATGCCTATGACAAAGTACACGAACGCGAAATACCCGATATATTTGCTAAGGGGATAACATCGCATGAAAAGCTCCATATAGTACCAATCCATGATAACAAGTGTCAGCATCAAGTAAAGTAATCAAGAGCATGAATATAAATCCTAACAAGTACGAAATGATCAGAGAATATACTCGCCTGAAATTCGAATGTCCGTGAGAATATAAAGTCTGAAGTGAGGTAACTGAGTCCTATTTAGAGCAACACAAGTCATAATGTATACAAAGGGATTATAATTTGAAGAGTACAATACATCTACATATTTTTAGGTCAATTTGGGCTAAAGTCAACTCTTGGTCAACTATGATCAACTCTAAAAGTCAAACTATGTCAACTCTAGTCAAATTAGATCAAACTAGTTAGGGTTTGGTCAATTTTGGTCAACTAGTCTAAGTTAGTCTAATCTAGGCTTAACAAGTCAATTCTAGGTTTAACAAGTCAACTCCAACTATTCAACACATAGCCTAGGCAAACTAGCTATACTAAACACACAAAGCTAAACCATAGTCTAGCATTATATCTAACTAGCTAGGCACACACAACCAAGTAATCTAGTATAGTATCACATTCACATTTAAATTTCATTCACATATATAAACAATATATATATAGGGTATATATATAGGTACTACATATATATGTATATACATAGAGAATGAATGATGGCACATATATAGGTTGTGTGTGTGTGTGTGTGTGTCATATACATTGTGTAGCAGTAAGGTAAGGTTAAGTTTCAGTTACATAAATGTATACATTCATACATACATATCTACATACATTCATATATACATTCATCTAAGGTTTGACAATTAGTTCTCAGGCTTAGATACAAATAATTTCCAGTTTTTATACTCATAGGGAAACTCAGTTTTCAGGCATGAACTACAATCTCAGGTTTTCACTAAAATACAAAACCCATTCTCAGGTTTGAAAAAGAGTTCCCAGGTTCATACACAAAGGGAGAAAAACTCAGTTTTCATGCATAGGAAAAATCTTAATTTTTCCTACACAACCAATTCCCAGGTTTTGACAATGGAAAAATCTCAATTTTCATAAATGAAATAATTCTCAGGAAATTCATTTGTTCTCAGTTAAGGAAGAAACCCAATTCTCAGCTTGTACAATAGTTCTCAGGTTTAATCAATGGTTCTCAGGTTTACAGGTAATTGCATAACAGTGAACTACAATATTAGATTTATAAAAATTCTCAGGTTAAATGCATAAGTTTCAGTCACATATACATTACATGTGGAAATGATCTCAAATGAGAGAATCATGCATTTACAACCCAATCAATGCTCCCAGGTTTTATAATCATTATTTCGGCATATAACTTAACATGGTAATTTGATATTTAAACAATTTAATGTGATTAAAATACTAAAAACCCACTTCGAATACAGTATAAGTAAAAATTAGTGTACACAACTAAAAATCCCAAATTCATATCAAATTTCTAATTAATCCACAAATTCATATGTGCAGATGTGTCGAGCATATCATACATGTTATGGGGGTACTCGTGTCTAAACATTTGGACACGAGGTGTCCAAACAGTTTAGAACACGCTCGGACACAGAACACACATGACAATGTCGTGCAGTAGGGTCGGGTCAAATTGGACACACTGTGTCGACTCTTAGGTCTCGTGGTCACACATATAGATAGCCTTGGTCTAGGTGAACATTTCTAGGTGTCTGTATCGTATCTGACGTGCGTCAGGGTGTGATACGAAGTACATATCAGATACGAGTGAACGTGTGTGCATGGTCAGTGCAAACCCAATGCACTCGAGTTTTTGTGTCCAACACGACACGAGGTGTCGTAAAACTCAAGGGGGTCTATCAGTAATGGCCCCCACCTCTGTTCCAAGTGTTCGGCCACCATGTGGCTTGTCGTGTCATCTGGGACACTCGGGCAGCATGGGAGCACAGAACCCATGTGCAGTATCTTGTGCATAGTGTACGTGTCCAGTTTGGACACGGGCACAGCACAAAAGTCATCTCAGAGTTAGGGTTTTGTGTTCCTCACATATAGGACTATAAATCCCTTTAAATAGAATTCAAAATTAACAATATTAATTCCTATCCAGTATTTCATCAAATACCTATTCAAAAACACCGATACGTGTCTGATATGGACACAAAATAGACACGAATTCCTACTAAACTTGGGCTACACCTAGGGGAACCCTAAATGAATGCATCTATGAAAAGAAATCAAGAATTTATTAGGGTTTGTAGGGTTTTACCTATTGAGAGTTCAAACTCAATGAAAAGGCTCCTAAGTGAGTTGTTCCCTCCACAAGTTATGGCCAAGTGCTCTTCAATCCTTGCTAGCAAGCCCCCACTAGCCTCCACTTCTGAAATAAATCCCAATGCAAGTGAGTAGCCTCAATTTGGGATCAATTTGGATAAAAGGGGAAGAATTTGGGGAAGAACAAGTTAGGGTTCTTTGTAGGTGTTAAAAGAGGCAAGGAGGCTAGTAAATGATACTTTGTAGGAGGGGGATTTCTATTTGTGGCTGCCACAAAATGAATTAGGGTTAGGTTTAGATATAGATGAGTGTCTAAGACTTCTCCACCCAATTTCAAGTCCTCCTATTGGTTCAATTAGTCCTAAGGCTTTTTTTTTACAAATATCCTAAGAAGAAAATATCCTACTTAGTAATATCTAGATATTGCTAATCTTGTCACTTAGTAGGTTATCCTAATCAAGATTCTAAGCTCAAGGATAATCTAGATTAGGCTAAGATTCTAGGTCAAGTCTCAACTAAACAATTTGCCATATTTAATTAATAAAATTTCAAAATCACCAAAAAGTTAAAATGACCACGTAAAACCGAAGAAGACTCGACGGACCTGGGTGCCTAAGACGGCTGCGACGAGCAGCACGACGGAGGAGACTGCATCTCAGACCCCCTCGTCGATGAAGCCCCGAAGATCCCTACGACCGCTGATGCCAGGCCATCTCTCTCAGATCCCTTGCTCAAAAAATGCAGAGAAGATCAAGGCTATCCTATGGCAAGCGTGACAAAGGCGCAACGCCGAAAGGAGCAGATGACGGCTCGTCCACTCATGGAGGATGTTGTATCAATGAGAACTTCTGTCTTCGATAGAATAACCAGTCCATCAGGTATTGCCATGTTGAATTCCGAATAATACGCATCATCTAATCGTGGTAGGAGCAGATTCAAGGCAACACTCGCCCCATGCGACCAAAGTGCTACACCGATGGCGGACCGGAGGCCCGTGTTGACAGTAACGTGCGCAGCTAATGAAAAGTAATATAAGACCATCCCAGACTCTTCGAAGCCTCGTCCGTTGCTACGACATGTGACAAGGTTGCCTCCGAAGAAGGTACAATATCCACTAGTGGAGCGACGATCGTCAACATACCGGGCATAGTCCGCGTCAGCAAATGCAGTAAGAGATAGTGAGGAGGAATGGAACCCTATTATCCCTTGAGCACCCACTCGCACTACTCAAGGCCGAGGGTACGTCATCAGCGACTCTATGATCAAGGCATACTCGGACCTCTCATACAGAAACTCAAAGGAAGAATGCCTTCTCCAAATCTCTTTGGCTGCACACAGTGCTCCTCTGTACACGAAGGAAGTAGAGGCATGAAAACTTCATCTGCTCCCTCCGAGCGTAGGACGAAAAAAGAATCTGAGATGCCGTTGGTGTCTAAATCAAGACCCAAATATACTCAGATTACCATCAACTGCTGCTGTTGTCAAGCAGATCCATCACTGCCAAAAATAAGGTCCGTCTTTCAAAGACTTCGACCGAGAACATGTAGAAAAGAAGAAGAACTCCGCGTTGCTTCATGCAATGTTGCTCGGGACTCTCTATCCCAGAAAAAGCTATCTAAGAAACCCCTTTTCTCGGTTGGCAGGTCCAAAAATCTGCCTGGGGTAGCAAGAAGCCTGTGCCCAAGGAAGGCGTATTCCAACACACGCGCTCCAAGGATGGATCATCATCGCAAGAAGATGGTTCATTGATCGCTGCACTTGCTGGGGGTAGCCAGCCTGCTACGGTGTATAACAACCCTTTGTTTCAGCATGACGAAGAGACGTATGACATCGACATTTCTGCGGGTGCAAGCAGTCAGAAGACCGGGGGTAAGAACAATGTCGAGTCAGAGGACGATCATAACTTCCCAGTCTTCCCACAAGACGATGAGCACCAGCACTCCGAACCAGAAAACAAAAGATCTACCACCACTTCTACTTACACGGGCATAGCATCTGTGCACATGGCGGCTGATGACAACGAAAAATCAAGCGTAAGTGCTGATCAGCAGAAACGTATTGAGGCTCTCGAAGGAAGTCTTAATTCGTTAAACATATCCATGCAGACTTTAGACTCTGTCGTTCTGAAGATCAAAGACAGATTGGTTCCAACTGCCTCCATACCTACGGCTCCGACGGTTCTTGATGGGTCTAGTACCTTGCCCGTCATAAACCAAGTCGTGCAGTCGTCGGCCACTCCGTCGACCATCAATCCAGCAGTATCCAATGAAATACAACAAGCACTCGAGGACTTATACGCTTACCATGATACCAAAGAAAAGCGATCCACACTCTGAAAGATGGGCATCCGACAACCTTAACCTGCTGAGTGGGACAATGTGGTTTATCCTCCCAAATATAAACCACAGACTATCACCCCTTATGATACTAAGGAGTCGCCCAGACGATACTTGAGGTACTTTGCCTCAGTAAGATGATACCTGGCAAAGGACGATGCCCTTCTTACCAGCATCTTCATTGGAGCTCTACAGGGAGTGGCCTATGAATGGTTCTGCTATTTGCCCGATAATTGTATTAAATTATTTTAAGACCCGAAGAACATGTTCCTGGAACGGTTCTAGGAAGGAGGGCTGGATACGACGATGTCTACTTTCATGGACATCATTCAGAAAGAAAAGGAGCACGTACGAACGTATATTGAACGCTTTCGCTAGGCTGCCCTAAGGCTACCTCCAGGCATGCTTGAGCGTTCATGGATTCATGCCATAAAAATATGCTTCCTGCCATCAATCTGTGGCACAGTGCTTCCTGCACCGAGTGGACGCCCTTCATTACTGAAGCAGACATAGCTCAGAAGAAGGCACATGATGCACAAGTCCTGGGTCTGAACATCCCTTCTATTGAAGATAAAAGGAAGCGAGTAAGAGACGAAAAATTCAAGCAAGCTATGGCCGTCAATATTACGAAGGGTCCAGCGGTCGTGATCTCCATGCCAGCCGAAGCGCAGAAGCGAAAGGAAACCTATGTTGGCCCATTGGTCATGGTCAAACCTGATTTTAATAATTGATCAAACTCTGTCTCGATATAATTACAAGTCAAATCAGATGTTTACCTACGACGTTTTGGACACTGCTCAACAATAGTTATCAACAATGTTCAAGACTGAAGCCGTTTGCCATTCAGAATATACTTCCTGCTAAGCAATATAATTTTTGATTTTATTGAGTCTAGAAATACATTGTACACCGAGTCGTACTGGCAAATAGGCTATCCTAAAACGTTTTTCAAAACCATCCTATTCTTTTATAAATGACCTACGTTTTTGAAAAATATTCTTTTTACAAACAGCTTCTGAAGGATCTTTCAAAAAGCCAAAATTTATTTTCTCCAAATGAACTGGCAGAACCCCAGGAGAACTCGGGCCGAGTTCGGCCAGAGCTCGGCCATGTGGAACGTTAGTGAACGTTGGGTTTTTGAACTTGGTCATCCTTCAGTTACGGTTTGTTACAAAGAGTTCTGTCCGAATTCTGCCCGAATTCTGTCAGAGTTCTATCTTTGGAAAAACTATAAATAGAGAAGTATTTCGATCATTTTAACACACCAATTCACTTTCAATCTCTTCTCTTCCTAAGCTTACATTCTTCCAAAGAGTTCTAAAAGCTTTCATTTTCAAATTCCAAGCCAGTTACAATCCTCTAGTCGATTTGCCAGTGCGGTACGGTCTAGAAGTTCCAGAGTGATTGTAATCAGAGGCTTGATAGAAGATTCAACTATTCACAATTGAAGTTGGTCGAGTTCTTCGTATCAAAGCTTGCGTCTGTAGAAGTTGCAAGGACTTCGTATAAAAACTTGCGGGATTTTCCAATAGTGGATTCAACTGGAAGCTAGAGTTCTTCCGACTGGACTAGTCCTCACCAGAGGAAAACCAGTATAAATCTCGGTGTTCGCGTTTGCCTTCTGATCACTTTTAAATTCCGTCATTTACTTTTTATGATTATTATTTTATCTGTGATCTAACTGCTAACAAGTTTTTAATTAGCAATATTCCGCTACCTACTCTATTCACCCCCCCTCTAGAGTATTCTGCTTTACGATTTTGTTCCTATAATTGGTATCAGAGATGGTTATACAGGTAAAGCAAGGTAAAAACAACAGTTATATTCAATTTTATATGGATCACAGCTTTACACATGGCAACTGTGAAATTCACAAGTGAAGGCCAAGCCACAAACAAACCTCCACTGTTTGACGGTACAAACTACACTTATTGGAAAACACGTATGAGTTTCTTTCTGAAATCTCTTGATTTTGACTTATGGTCTGTGGTTATTGATGGCTATAAAAAGCCACCTCGTATAAATGTTGATGGAGTTTTAACTGAAAAACCCCATGACAAATATACAGATGAAGAAAAGAAAAAGGCCAGTATTGACGTACGTGCTATTAACGCTTTATTTTGTGCTTTAGACAGAACTGAATTTAACAGGGTATCTATCTGCACAACTGCAAATGAAGTGTAGAAACTTCTTGAAGTCACACATGAGGGCACAACTCAAGTCAAAGAATCAAAGGTCAGTAGACTTACTCAAGAGTATGAGGCGTTCAAGATGAAGCCCAACGAAACAGTTACTCAGATGTTCGAGAGATTCTTAGATATTGTAAATCCTTTGTCCTCCCTAGGCAAAGATTACAGTAACCATAAAAAGATTCGCAAACTCCTACGAGCACTTACAAAGACCTGGATTCCGAAGGCTACTACAATCATTGAAGGGAACGACCTCACTACCATGACACTTAAAGTACTCATGGGTAAGCTACTCACTCATGAACTAGAGCTATAAGACTTTGAAGAGCCTGCACCAAAGGAGAAGATGATCGCTTTCAAGGCTCAGCACAGAAGATCTGCAGAAGATGATTCAGACAACAGTGAATCTGATGCTGAAGATCAAGCACTCCTTGTAAGAAAATTCAAAAGATTCTTGAGATATGAGAAGAAGACAAAAGAGAACAATGGCGGCAACAGCTGGTATCAAGATGACGCTGTCTGCTACGACTTTAAGAAGAAAGGACACATGAAGAAGGACTGTCCTACAAACAAGAAGATCAACAGATACGAGAAAGGGAACCTGAAGAGATCAACATCTCGGAAATATGCCAACACCAGTATATAGCATGAAAGTGAAGCCAGCGACTCAGAAGATGAACAATCAAAAGATGCTACAAATGTATGCTTTATGGCATCCGATCAGGTACTCTCTGAACCTATAGTTGATACATATGATGACTTCACCTTTGAGAAATTAGGAGAAGCCTTCAGTGAACTGTTAAGTGATTACAGGAAACTGCGTAGCAAATATCAGACCTCTAAGAAGGTACTCAAAGAGTACAAAGGTGAAATAGAAAGACTTACCAACCTGCTAGCTGAGGTTAAAGATAATGTTAGTGAGTCTGGTGAGCTTTCTTCTATTTATCTCTTATTACACGAGACTACCAAATCATCCGAAGAAAAAGACAAGGTTATTGACCAACTGAATGAAGAACTTTCTAAAGAGAAGAAAAGTCTTCAAAGTGCAAAAGTCAGAATGGAAGCACTCACTTCTGACTATACTAAGTTATATGACACTTCCAAAAGATTGGAAATTAGGTTAGAAAAACAGCCTGAGACTGCTGCTTCCTACCCTAACACGTGTCACTTACCGAAAAATTGGAACATTTCCAAACCTAACACTATCAGACCTAACCCTATCAAACCTTTACCTAAAAAGGTTATGCCCAAACAGAATAATAGGTATGCTTTCTTCTATACTAGAAAACCTAAACCTACCAACCATGCACACCACTCATCTTTCAACACTCAACATGCTAAATATCATTATTGTGGCCTCATTGGTCATATATCTTCTGCATATAGAATTAGAAAGTTAGTAGATTTAAATATTTATGCATGGATACTGAAAGCTAACCAGTCAGGACCCTACAAAAAATGGGTACCAAGAGTTTTATCTACAAATTGTTTTGTAGGTGGGACGCCCTTCACATGCTAGGAGCAAATGGATCCTCAACAGCGGTTGCTCACGGCATATGACCGGTGACGCTTTATTATCGCAACACTGTCGAAGAGGAATAAAGAAGGATACGTCTCCTTCGGCAATAATTTAAAAGGGTATATAATCGGTATTGGTGATATTGGTAAATCTCCCTATCCAGTGATTAAAGATGTTTGTCTTGTTACCGAGTTTAAACATAATCTGCTTAGCATAAGCCATTTAGCTGATCACGGTTATGGTATTAACTTCGTAAAAGACAAATGTACTATTATTGATAGTTCAACTGGTAGTACAATATTTGAAGGTATTATAGAAGATAATATATATGTTTTCTATTTGTCGGAAGATACTAACATTTCAGGTAGATGTTTAATGGCTAAAAGTGATGAGAGTCATCTGTGACATATGAGACTCGGTCATGCAAATATAAATACTATTTCCAGATTATCCACGAAGAAGCTAGTACGCGGTTTACCGGACATTACATTCAAGAAGGATTCGGTATACAGTCAATGTGAAAAGAACAAAGCTACTCGATCCACTTTCAAGTCAGTAAATGCTGTATGTACTACTAGACCTCTACAATTGCTACATATGGGCTTATTTGGTCCTAGCAGAGTTGCTAGCCTCGGAGGTAAGCTATATGCTTTTGTAATTATAGATGATTATTCTAGATACACGTGGGTATATTTTCTGAAACGCAAAAATGATGCATTATCAGAATTTGTCATCTTTTGCAAGAAAGTACAGAATGAAAAAGGTTACATGATCACTCGTATTAGAAGCGATCATGGAGGCGAATTCGAGAATGCGAAGTTTGAGCAATTTTGTGACACATATGGTTTTGTGCACGAATTCTCCTGCCCTAGGACTCCACAACAAAATGGAGTTGTGGAACGTAAGAACAGAACTCTATCCGAAATGGCCAGAGTAATGTTAAACCAGTTTAGTCTACCCAAGTATTTTCGGGCTGAAGCTATCAATACAGCTTGTTTTGTTCTCAATAGAGTTCTAATTCGACCCAAATCGAAGAAGACTCCATTTGAGTTATGGTTTGATAGAATTCCATCAGTTTTATATTTTAGAATATTTGGTTATAAATGCTTTATTCTTAATACAAAAGATAATTTCGAAAAGTTTGACAAAAAGGCCGATGAAGGCATATTTTTAGGTTATGCGGGCAAAAGTAAAGGATACAGAGTCTTCAACAAAAGAACCATGATCATCGAAGAGTCAATCAATGTCACCTTTGATGAACTAAATCAAACGACAATCGATGACAATGACGAAGATCTCAATGTACCCAGCAAAGCACCAGCTGATCCTCCTAGAGAAGATCCCGGAACCAGCTACCTTCGGAGTCTGCCAAAAAGATTAAAGTTTACGGCTGATCATCCAAAGGACTTGGTAATTGGTGAGATTACCAAAGGTGTAAGTACTCGTTCCTCTAACAAAGATATACTTCTTGTGTTGCTTTTGTCTCGTAGTTTGAACCCAAAAATATTGATAAAGCATGTAGTGATAATTTTTGGATAGATGCTATGCAAGAGGAATTAAACCAATTTGAACGAAATCAAGTTTGGGAACTTGTTCCCAAGCCTATTGATCATCCGGTCATTGGCACCCGATGGGTATTCCGAAATAAACTGAACGAGAATGGTTTAGTGACTCGTAATAAGGCTCGACTCGTAGCTCAAGGATACAATCAAGAAGATGATATCGACTACGATGAGACTTACGCCCCAGTTACGAGATTAGAATCCATTCGCATGTTATGTGCATTTACATATTTTCATAATTTTAAGTTATTTCAAATGGATGTCAAAAGTGCATTTTTAAATTGTTTTATAAAAGAAGAGGTGTATGTAGCTCAACCACCCGGTTTTACTGATTTCAAATTTCCTGAATATGTTTTCAAGTTGAAAAAAGCTTTATACGGTTTGAAACAAGCCCCTCGTGCTTGGTACGATCGTCTAAGCTCTTTTCTACTTGATAACGGTTTTTCAAAGGGAAAGGTTGACACTACTTTGTTTATAAAGTCTTTAAATAATAATATTCTTTTGATTCAAATCTATGTAGATGATATTATCTTTGGATCTACTGATGAATCTCTTTGTCAAGAATTCTCAAAGTGTATACAGAATGAGTTTGAGATGAGCATGATGGGAGAGCTGAAATTCTTTTTCGGACTGCAAATCAAACAAACCAACAATGGGACGTTCATAAATCAGACTAAGTACACAAGGTCTATATCACATGGGGGCCCATAAATGGATGCACATGAAGTTATACATGAGGGCTCTGTGAACATGAGAGTACATGAATCACAAGAGTATAAATGAATAGTGAAAGCACAAGAGTACATGATAAAAGTAAAACACACATGACATAATATACCCGATGCTCCCGAGGGGGATAATATCTCAATGTAAAGATCCATATAGTACTAATCCGTGTTAACAACGTGACAGTATCAAGTAAAGTAATCTAGAGCAAGAATATAAATCTTAACAAGTATGAAATGATCAGAGAATGTACTCGCCTGAGACCCTGAGTATCTGGTAAGTGTAGATGTCCAGACAGAGTAGATGAGTCCTATTTAGAGCAACACAGGTCACAACATATACAAGGGGTTATAAATAAAGTGTACAATACATCTACATGATTTCTAGGTCAATCTAGGTCAAAATCAACTCTTGGTCAACTCTGGGTCAAACCAAGTCAACATCTAGTCAACTAGGTCAATCTTAGTCAACTAAGTCAAACTCTAGTCAAGCTAGGTCAATTGGCCACATATTGACTTAATATTGACTTTTGGTCAACTCTAGTCAACTATATAGTCAAACTAGGTCAAATTAGCTAGAGTTTGGTCAACAAGGTCAAACTAGTCTAAGTTAGTCAAAATCCTATACAATACCGTATACCATATAGACCACACACTAGGCCTAAACAAGTCTAGACCAAAATCCTAAATGGAAACAAGCCACATCAATTTCCAACTAACTTACAATATATATATATATATATATATATATATATATATATATATATATATATATATATATATATATATATATATATATATATATATATATATATTATATCATATATATATATATATATATATATATATATATATATATATATATATATATATATATATATATATATATATATATATTTTGTAAGTTAGTTGGAAAATATATATATATATATATATATATTTTATATATATATATATACAAAATATATATATATATATATATATATATATATATATATATATATATATATATATATATATATATATATATATATATATATATATATATATATATATATATATACAATATTTCATACATATATATAATCATCTATATTCATGCTTGCATTCATCATCTCATTCATGCATTGCATATCTATATACAACATATACATTTAGCTATATATATAGATATATATACATTCATATGTATATAGAAGGAGTGGGAGTGCATACAAGAAAGGTGAGAGTGCATGCATGAAAAGTGAGGGTGAGTGAAGGTAAGTGAGCAAATACATATGTGTGTGTGTGAGTTAAGGTGAAGGTGAGGGTGTTCTCAGATTTTTCATTCAATATAGATGTCATACATGTTTGCCATGAAATATAAAAGAACAGAACAATTATCGGAGGACCGGACTTTTACTTCACGTTACAAACTCGCTTGTACAAAGAAAGCCTAGGGACGAAAACCTAGGTACAGCAGTCTAAGTACAATTGTTTATTTTAGATTCTGGGGGGTGACGATAGAGGCTCGGGAAAGCGACGGCCGCTCTGCCTTACTCCTTGGACGATCGGTATGCAGTCTTGGCTCCTTTTGAAAAGATGGTTGGCGTTAACGAAGAAATGCTCTTCTTGCTCCTCTGTTGCTCTTCAGGCTTCTCTCTCTCTCTGTGGATTCTTTTCTCTGACTATTGGGGAGTCCCTCTGTATATGCGTATTTTTTCTCTCTGAAATTGTATATCTTTTTCTCTTCGATCTTGTATATATTTTTACAAGGGAATGGCACCTTGCTATTTATAATAGTAGGATGTGATCATTAGGGTTGCCAATGATTAGCTCTTGGAGATGGCGGCGGCCTGTGGATTGGTCAATCTAGGCCATTCATCTTGATTATGATAAATCTGGGCCATTAGGTGTAGATTACACCAAATCCCATGAGCAACTAATGCTGATTGGAATAAATCTTTTTTATACTGATCTTCTGATATCTGCGAATAAATTAGATCTATACTTCTGCCACGTGTCCCAGATTTATTAGGATTTGACCCAATCTTTAATGGTTGCAAATCTGAGGAATTTAATCGGCTTAGGACACGTGTCCTAGGATCTGCTGGGGGGATCTGGACCGCATGACTAGTGAGCCGCATATGTATATGAGCCGCATATGAATGTGAGCCGCATATGGTTAAGTCTACGTGCCAGGGCTTGCGTGGGCAGTGGCCCTCCCTTGAGCCTTCTAATCACAGAGGAGTAATCCTTGTGGGCCGCATAGGTATATATCCGTCTGGGCCGCATGGACATGATCTTCTTAAACCGCATGAGAAGTCCTCGCTCGAGCCGCATGAGACTTTCATGGCCTGAGCCGCATAGGATGGATTCACTCTGAGCCGCATAGGAAGTCCTTTGTTCGAGCCGCATGAGGCTTCTATAGTCTGAGCCACATGAGAAGCGAGCCGCATACGAATACCCACATGGCAAGGCCACATGGCATCTTTATGGCTCTCGGAGGATTTGTGTCAGAGATTTCTTTCCTCTTCCCTAGAGATTCATCATTATGGCAGAGCCATAATTACCTGCTTTGGTGTCAGGGCTGTCAACTTTTCAGAGGGGTCAGCCGTCAAAGCAATTAATACAGCGTGGGTGGAGGGGAGCACTATCAGGCCACGTGTTCTCTGAGCCGCATGGAATGCCCTGTGCCGCATAGCCCCTCATGCCGCATGATTTCCTGAGCCGTATGAGTCCTCTGAGCCGCATGGTTCTTTCCTGGCCGCATGAGTTATTTTCTTTAGTATTTTCCATGCTTCTACAGGACCCCCTTCAAAGTTTTCAATTTGTAAAATTGAAATACTTTGAATAAGAAGCATGGCCGTGTTCTTCTAGCCACATGTGGAATTCTGACCGCATAGAAGTCTCGGCCGCATGAATTATTTAGCCGCATAAGAGACTTAGCCGCAGGAGACTGTTCAGCCGCATAGCTGTTTGCCACGTCATTATTTGCCACGTACGGCAATCTTTAGCACTTGACTGTTGTTAATTTTTGAGGGCCGCTTTTTGGTGCGGGATCCGAGGAGCTTGGCCTTCATTTTCGGCGGCTTCTTTTGATAACCGAAGAGTCGGTTTACGTGTATACACGGGGATCGAAACGCTCCGTCTTTGTTTATAAATACGGGTGACTTTAGCCGGAGGGACTTCTTTACCTTCTCTTTCATTCACTCTTTTTCTTGTCTTCTTTTTCTGATCTTCCTTGTCTTCTCATCGAAGCAATGGCTCCCAAGTCTTCTAAAGTTATTTCAGCCGCCGCGAAGGGCAAGAAGGTGACGTCCTCGTCCGTCGTCGAGCGTGAAGTGCCCGAAATGCCCTCTGACGTTTGTCCAGCTTTTAAGGGTAAGGGTCGCATTTGGGTCTTGAGTACTTATGGCTCTGTTGCATATTTATGCACAAGCCTCCTTCCAAGTTGATGGCAGAGCCGCATATGCTGTATGGGCCGCATGACTGTTTCATGCCCGAACCGCATAGATAATGCCCCATAAAGTCTCCTCTGATCTGAGCCGCATATGTTCTTTAGCAGGCTGAGCCGCATAGCGTTTTGCGCCGCATGAGTTCTTCTGTAAGAACTGTGTATATTCGTCCAATCCGCATAAGCTATCGAGTTAGAGTCACATGGAATTCCCATCTGATTTGGACCGTATGAGATTGTGTTGACTCGAACCGCATAGGCTTCCTAGCCAATGTATTTCTTGAGACCCAACTGGACTGAGGCCGTATTAACCGCATAAACTGGCAAGAGCTTCTTTGTTCAGTAGTTTTTTTGTTTTAGCCATCTTTTAATCTTGTTTCTTCTTTCTCTCTTTTTTTTTCAGTAAACCTCCCAACCAACCCTGCAGGAGAGCTCCATGTGGGTTCAGCTCAGCATGCCGCAAACGTGCAACTTGACGAGTTAATCCGTCGTATAGAGGATCAGATACCTACCAATGAGCCTAAGGAGAGAGTGGCTGCTATTAATAAACAACCTTTCCGCTTTCTTTGTTCGATGATGAATTCGGAGAAGTTGGATGGAGAATTTCTGAAACCGGCTTTCCACTTTGGGGATGCCTTTTCCATAAAGAACTCCAGATTGCTGGATGTAATGCCCCGCTCCGCACGAGGCATTTGGTTGGCTTGTTGGATGAGATCAGAATATTGGACTGCGACTTGTGTTGGAGATCAAGAGAGTTGAGACTGATGCAGTCTTTCTTAGTTGGCTAGACAGAATGGGTATTGGAACGTGGCTCGCTGGTGGAGCTACGCTTAGTGGGATTGGAGCAGGAAGACCGTTATATAAGGCAAGTAGAACTGTCCTCCTTCCTCCTTATTCCTGCATGCTTAATAAATAGAACAATGTGATGCTATGAATTGCCCCTAATGTCCCATGTTTTAGTTGATGAGTAATTGAGATGCTTATACTAAGAATTATTGAATTGCCGAATGAATCACACTTGAACTGCTAATGCGACTCGATGCTTGAAATGAATTGATAACGTCCTTTCGATTAATAATGTATAAGCAATGAATACTTGAGTAATGAGATGTTACAATAATGATACATGAGTAATGAACTGGCTATGCTATTGACACAAAGAATGGAATGAAACACTAGAATCATGTACATTCTGCATAACTGTTGATGTTGCCTGTTTTCTTATATGCAAATGAAGAAAGAATACTGTCCCTGTGAAATGAAATCAATATTCTATTGTCCCTATGAAATGAATGAATGTTGTAGTTCCTCCTTAGAAGGAACGTAATGATAAATATTGAAATGGAACAAACAATGAAAATGATGGGGTTTGGGGTCATGGAGATCGCCAAGTAGAATGATGGTAATGATTAGTCGCTGAATACGGCTTGGGATTGAGATAAGATATTAAACTGTTGGCTCTGCTTACTTTCAGTTGCTTTACCATGCATTTGTGTTATCGAGTCGACACGCATTCGCATGGTCATGGACGTAACTGTACAAGTCTGAGTAAGTTTCCTCGAACGGTACCTGGGGCGCTGGGACCGATTCGACCCGGGAGGAAACATTGGTCGTGCTATGGTGGCACGAGGTATTACGGGACATTCGGCTAGGCTTGCAACCTACCCTGGAATGGTACGTCGTAATACCCGTTGGAAAGTCCTTTATGGTACAGTTTCACCAACGACCATGTAGTCAGGATGCATGCTAATGAATGTTTTGTGCAGACAGAGTAAGTATATCATATTATCCTGTATTTTAATGCAGGTACGAGGAAGTTGGCTATCGGTAAGAAATTACTTTAATGTGATATACTCAATATATGTGTTAGTTTAACTTACGTGCTTAACAGGACAAATAAGTGACGCTGTGTGGTAGCCTTTTTATATGAGATCCTGTTTAACATGTTAAGTTCAGTATGCTAAGAAATATGCCTTGTTATGAACCATTGCTCAACCATAACATACATGCTAAGTGATGCTTGAAGTGAGAACTGTTATAACATGTTTAAGTTGTTAATGTTAACGATGCCTCAAAGATGCTTTGCATGATAACACCAAGAATGCTAAAATGATATGTCCACAGGAATACTACTAAGAATATGTTTACATGCTTCGCTATGACTATTGCCCATGAACTATAAACTGATGCTAGGCCCAAATAGAAAGATCATTGTAATAAATGTTTGCTTAAATGATCACTTTAATATTGGTTTATGCGAGTGGGTTGGATTCTGCTTTCCAGTACATAGATGATGTGCTGACCCACGTTTTGTGGGCAGGTACTTGTGCTTGGGATACTCTACACACGAAGATTAGCTTGATTGGTTTTGCGGCATCGAAGATTTGTTGGGCATACAGAAGCTCTCCTTGTACAAGATGATATCTTCTGTTTATAAAGGGCATAATGTATGGAACATTGTAATCAGTTGTACCAGTGAGTTGTAAGCCAAGTTGGTGTATCGAGTTGTAATCCAATGTATCCAAGTATCAAGGTAAACTTTGTAGCATTGCTCAGTTGGCTTTCAATGTAAAGTGAGATTGGTTGTAAGCATTGTACTTCAATACAAGTCTTGTACTCTTCTTCAGTTATCAATAAAAGAATAAAGTTCTGTATATCTCTGTGAGACTTCAAGTTATTCTTTTATCTTCATTGTTATAAAGGACTGATGTATTTCTATTCAATCAGAAAGATTGTCCTCATTAAATTTAATTTGTCTGCTTCTGCCGCTGCGGTGTGTTTCTATTTGAAGATTATTAATTATGTACCATCTTTGCCTTGTATAAGTGCAATACCAGACTTGTACGGCATCACGCCCAAGCGAGGACGATCGATTCCAAGAGATAAAATATGTGAATAAATGACTCTACGAATTGGGGCGTGACAAATTGGTATCAGAGCACGGCTTTACGTCCTTGGTCTCTTCTTTGATTCGTTTCTAAATCAAAGTTGCGTCGATGATTAAATCAAAGATTGCTTTCGCGATTGTGCTATTGTTGTTCGGTAATTATCCTTATGTATCTGTGCTTAAAAGTTTGTTGACCCTCTTGGCGGCTCACTGGATGTTCCATACAATAAGTCTATATATATTGTGATGTCCCTGAATGAATGATTGTTGTTGGTTTGGACACAAATAACCCAACAATGACTCGATGCCATAGTATGCTATATTGTGAATGCTGTTTGGAATGTGGGAATAAAGGAAAGTGGCTATGTATGCTGTAACAAGTTGAGATTGCTTGTGATGTTGGAAAAGAATTGTGAATGGGGTAATTGATGGATGAGTTCAACGAAACTGGGGAATTGACTCATTGGTGATGGCTAGTACTTTTGAGACCCTGAGATGTTGGCTAAGTGTTGTGAGCATTATAGATCACGAAGGTCCGGAATAGATTTGAGTTGGTATTGCTTAAGGACGGCTTCGTCTCTGAGTGGTATATTGTCTCTACCACCTCAGAATGAGATGTATGTTGACCCTTTTCCATAGGATAGCAATGAGACTATCTGTGGGTACTGGGTAGTGCCGAGACTTAGCTGGAAGTCATGTATTATTGCTAGATGACTCGAGTGTCCCTTGACGGAGGTGTTATATTGAGTAGCGAGATGGTCAGAAATTATAACTGGTGGCTTGGTTAGAAATTGTATAGTCGAGTGATGACTCAGACTAGTAAGACCGTTAGTATGCTATGGGTAAATGGATTTGGTTAGAGAATGTGGTGGCTTAGAACATCTGAATGTTGACTTCGATTGGTTGGATGTAAATCATATATGGCTAATACAAAGTTGATTGCTAAGTTGGAAGTTTTGGAAAAAGTTGTCGATGACCAAAAGAATATTAGAGATCTGTGCCTGACCCTAAGGTGTAATAGATGTTAACCCATCTAGATCACTAAAGGATAGTTGTTGCCTATGTGCAAGTATGCTAAGGAATTTAAGGGGATTAGAAAAGTAACTAGTAGCAATCCTGAATATTTATGTTGCCCAGAGGATTGTTAATTGATACATAAATTGTCGGATTGAATGGAATGAACTACTCGACCCTTGAGGTAGGGAATTTTAAGAATGTCCGTATGAGATTTTGACGGCTGGGAAAAGAACGAGATTTGAGAATGCCTGTAAGATAATGTTGATGATTGATGAAACGAATGGGAATTAGAAATTGTAAATGTGTTGGATAATGTCGGTATATGTGACTGTTGGATTGGGATATAGTTGCTGGCTTATGACTTAGCGGTGTGACTTTGTCATACAGATCGGATAGTATGATTCCATAGTTGTGTTAAGACTATCAGAATCGATGACCCTTGAATAGTTAGTCTTGGCTTATGGGCTCGTGTGGGTACAAAGAAATGGAAATAGAAATTGAATCATTAGAAAATTTACTTGATGGATTATTAGAACGATGAAGATCATATGTCGGATTGGAAATTAACCGTAATGTTGATAGCTCGATCTTAGTCGATCGTTGGGTAAGTCTAGAATGAGCCTCTGTGGAAATTATTTCCTTGAGGAAGACCCTGGATAGATAGACTTAACCCTAGCGACCAGTTGATGAATTACCAATTGCTGGCTTAGCCCAATTGGCGACTCATTATTCAGACTTAGTTGATACCCATAGGTTTGGATAGAGTTTCTTAGAACTGTCAGTTGCTTATTGGCCCTGAGAATAAGAAACTAGCATGATCCCTAGTAGCCGTCCACTCTAGGGAAGTCACCTGAATGATTAGGTATAGCTGTCGGTATAACTAACCATTGAGACTGGACCGAATAATAGATGGCCGTTGGCGAACCATAGAATGACCTTGTGGAATTGAACGAGAGATGGTGATGAGTATGACCTAAGAATGATAAGTTATAAGTATATGATCCAATGTGAACCTTAGAGATGTTTGACCCTTGAAGATTATGTGTCGGCCTATAGCGGGAAATTAAATCGTGGGATGAGACTTGAGTTTTATGTATCGGATAGTAAATTATTATATGAGATGGAATTGGCTGCTCATGACGGAAATGTTGGATCGGTATCGATAGTTGGTGATGTCGTATTGTATCTTTTAGAAAAGATGAATTGCCTCGGTGAAAAATATTGTTGGATTTGGGAAGGAATATGATTGTTGTTGTGAAACCTTGATATGATTGGCTCTAAGTTAGACCTTTGATCGAATGTTAGAAATGTTATGCTTGGATAGAGAGCTGTCCCAGATATTAAGTGTTGTGGCCTGGAAGATAGCGTTTGTGGCAAGTGAATAAAGTGATAAGTCAATTGAAGGGATGCTAAGCCTGATTTGGGAAAAAGAGTTATATTGTGGCTGATCGAATTATGCTATCATGGAAGTTGGCTGAAGTACATATGTTTTGGGGACGCCTAAAATATGTGTATGGATCCAGCCGAAGTGATAGGTTGCGACTGAGATAATATTATGGGAAGAATTTATCGCACTAGTACGGACTTTGGCTGAAATGCATATGTTTTGGGGACGCCTGAAAAATGTGTATGGATCCAAACGAAGTGACGTATTGCGACCAAGATAGAATGTAAGAAAAATATTGGTGAATCAATAAAAAGTTGCAAGTATTTGTAAAAGAGAAAGATGGATTGAATCGTTGATGGGTTAACATAATACAATTGGATAGCTATTTTGAAAATGACCGAGTGGACTAAAATGAATATTGAATTGAAGCTGAATGAGTAACTTGTAATGACTAAGTGCATTAGTAAGAAGAGTTGTTTCCTTAAGTTTCGAGGACGAAACTTTTTCTGAGTGGTATATTATGTAATGCCCCGCTCCGCACGAGGCATTTGGTTGGCTTGTTGGATGAGATCAGAATATTGGACCGCGACTTGTGTTGGAGATCAAGAGAGTTGAGACTGATGCAGTCTTTCTTAGTTGGCTAGACGGAATGGGTATTGGAACATGGCTCGCTGGTGGAGCTACGCTTAGTGGGATTGGAGCAGGAAGACCGTTATATAAGGCAAGTGGAACTGTCCTCCTTCCTCCTTATTCCTGCATGCTTAATAAATAGAACAATGTGATGCTATGAATTGCCCCTAATGTCCCATGTTTTAGTTGATGAGTAATTGAGATGCTTATACTAAGAATTATTGAACTGCCGAATCAATCACACTTGAACTGCTAATGCGATTCGATGCTTGAAATGAATTGATAACGTCCCTTCGGTTAATAATGTATAAGCAATAAATACTTGAGTAATGAGATGTTACAAGAATGATACATGAGTAATGAACTGGCTATGCTATTGACACAAAGAATGGAATGAAACACTAGAATCATGTACATTCTGCATAACTGTTGATGTTGCCTGTTTTCTTATATGCAAATGAAGAAAGAATACTGTCCCTGTGAAATAAAATGAATATTCTATTGTCCCTATGAAATGAATGAATGTTGTAGTTCCTCCTTAGAAGGAACGTAATGATAAATGTTGAAATGGAACAAACAATAAAAATGATGGGGTTTGGGATCATGGAGATCGCCAAGTAGAATGATGGTAATGATTAGTCGCTGAATACGGCTTGGGATTGAGATAAGATATTGAACTATTGGCTCTGCTTACTTTCAGTTGCTTTACCATGCATTTGTGTTATCGAGTCGACACGCATTCGCATGGTCATGGACGTACTTGTACAAGTTTGAGTAAGTTTCCTCGAACGGTACCTGGGGCGCTGGGACTTATTCGACCCGGGAGGAAACATTGGTCGTGCTATGGTGGCACGAGGTATTACGGGACATTCGGCTAGGCTTGCAACCTACCCTGGAATGGTACGTCGTAATACCCGTTGGAAAGTCCTTTATGGTGCAGTTTCACCAACGACCATGTAGTCAGGATGCATGCTAATGAATGTATTGTGCAGACAGAGTAAGTATATCATATTATCCTGTATTTTAATGCAGGTACGAGGAAGTTGGCTATCGGTAAGAAATCACTTTAATGTGATATACTCAATATATGTGTTGGTTTAACTTACGTGCTTAACAGGACAAATAAGTGACGCTGTGTGGTAGCCTTTTTATATGAGATCCTGTTTAACATGTTAAGTTCAGTATGCTAAGAAATATGCCTTGTTATGAACCATTGCTCAACCATAACATACATGCTAAGTGATGCTTGAAGTGAGAACTGTTATAACATGTTTAAGTTGTTAATGTTAACGATGCCTCAAAGATGCCTTTGCATGATAACACCAAGAATGCTAAAATGATATGTCCACAGGAATACTACTAAGAATATGTTTACATGCTTCGCTATGACTATTGCCCATGAACTGTAAACTGATGCTAGGCCCAAATAGAAAGATCATTGTAATAAATGTTTGCTTAAATGATCACTTTAATGTTGGTTTATGCGAGTGGGTTGGATTCTGCTTGCCAGTACATAGATGATGTGCTGACCCACGTTTTGTGGGCAGGTGCTTGTGCTTGGGATACTCTACACACGAAGATTAGCTTGATTGGTTTTACGGCATCGAAGATTTGTTGGGCATACAGAAGCTCTCCTTGTACAAGATGATGTCTTCTGTTTATAAAGGGCATAATGTATAGAACATTGTAATCAGTTGTACCAGTGAGTTGTAAGCCAAGTTGGTGTATCGAGTTGTAATCCAATGTATCCAAGTATCAAGGTAAACTTTGTAGCATTGCTCAGTTGGCTTTCAATGTAAAGTGAGATTGGTTGTAAGCATTGTACTTCAATACAAGTCTTGTACTCTTCTTTAGTTATCAATAAAAGAATAAAGTTCTGTATATCTCTGTGAGACTTCAAGTTATTCTTTTATCTTCATTGTTATAAAGGACTGATGTATTTCTATTCAATCAGAAAGATTATCCTCATTAAATTCAATTTGTCTGCTTCTGCCGCTGTGGTGTGTTTCTATTTGAAGATTATCAATTATGTACCATCTTTGCCTTGTACAAGTGCAATACCAGACTTGTACGGCATCACGCCCAAGCGAGGACGATCGATTCCAAGAGATAAAATATGTGAATAAATGACTCTACGAATCGGGACGTGACACTGGATGTCTCAGAGCACTGGGATTTTTCTGTAGACGGGGTAGAGATTCATATCCCTGAGATAGAGCGGCATTATCCTCTCTCATGGTTTAACATGGTCCCGCGGGGCAGGACTATGGTGGGTTCCCTGACTCCTACCCAACTGGGAATGTTTGTGAGCAAAATTCACTACAACAGACGTACGGGTTCAGTATATGCGGGCAAGGAATCCATGAGTCGGACTGTGATGGGGCTGCTCCCGGGCACTTTTGTAAACACAACTGGCCCCAATTTTACTTTCACCCTAGCTGATACGTTTCTGAACCAGCTCGCTCACAAGGGGTCTTATCCCATAGGCAGGTTGTCGCTGCTAAATTGGATCAACCCCATTCCTACATGGACTAATCTTACATCCTGGATTTTGAGGCAGTATGGGGACTTCCTTCAGGAAATTGATCTCTACTATGCCATCAGGGGTACCTGCTACGTGTTGCCCATTAACAAACCCTTGTTTATGGCTCTATTGGAGCTGTATAATCGGCGTACAGGAACTTTCTTTGCCCCCGGAGGGGAACTGGAGCTTGCTCTTCATGAAATGAACACTGTGTCTAGATTACCGTGGAGAGGTGAGGCTTTTGAAGTATGTACACCGACGAACGAAGAACTTGAAGAGCTGGACCGACGGTTTCCTGGTTTCGTTGCTGTGTACCAAGAACTGTTGTGTCATCACAGCGCATGCCATCAGATGGCTATCAAGAAAGTAAATAGTTTAGAAGGGAATGCCCCTCACACCAAAGCCTGGATTTTGTATCTTTTCAAGTTGCGTCCTTCCGGTCAAGTCTCGTCTCGAACTCCTCGAACCCCGGAGGAGGTGAGGGATATGAAGTCGAAGGTCAAAAGGTCAAAGTCTACCCGTGACCGGTTTGGGAGTAGCACTGACTCCCTTAGTTATTTCCACTATGGTACCCGGGAGATGTCTGGTAAAGCGATCTTGGCCGAGTTCTTGATGGTATGGCTACACAACTGTGTAGTCTCGGGCAATGCGGGTTCTATAGAAAGGATCAGCCGCCATTTCATTCTTCCTGCTGTAAAATTGGTCTTCAAGGTAAGACTGGCGCTCCTCCCGGCCATGGTGTGTAGCATACACCACGGCCTTCGCGCCTTTTCATCCAAAGTCATCGCTCGCGATGTGTCAATGGACTTTGAACGGATAGAACTACCATACCACTACCTTATGGGGTGGTTATTGATGTACTATCGGTCGTTGATGAGGCCGGGACTTGATGAAAACATTTCTGTTGATGATGCCTTTCTTTTCCGATATCGTAATCAGGCTTGGGAATATGATACCATACCGGCCTGTCGGAGGGCGTTGGCAAGAATTGATGGACCTGAATTCTTTGTATCTCTCCCTGAGTTCACCCCCGGCAAAATAAGGAGGATATATGTTGACGGCGTTGATTCTCTCCAACTTTTATCTGAGAAGATGCTTCTTTGGTTACGCAACATCCGTCCCGTGCACTTGGTGTATCGTTACCGGAATAAAGTATACCTGGAGCCTTATCTTCCCAGTAGATTTTCTCGTCAATTCGGGTATAGCCAATTGTTCCTGGATTGCCCTAGCGCTTGTTTGAGCTTCGAGGGCAGTGTGCTTGATGGTGCCCGGGCTTGGCATTATTATAATGCGACCCATACCCGAGCCAGCTTCTCACTTCCTGATGCCAAGGTGGAGGGTGATATCTTGTATATAGCGGCGCTTTATCATGTTGCGGCGAGCAAACCCCCTGTTAGTTTTGATATGAATAATAGCTTCATCACCGGCACTGGTTTGGCTGAGAAGCCAGAAGGGTCCAAGAAGAGAAAGAGGGGGGCGAACAGGGTTCCTGTGCCGGACTCAGAGTCCACTAGGGCGGATGAGGAAGACGACGAACAGGATACTGATGACCCCTCTCATTCTTCGGGCGAGGAGGTTGGGAGTCAACCCCCTGTCGTGCAGGTGGAAAGGGCCGTGGGTCAATCGTCTAGTTTGTTTGATGAGGTGGTGGAGGATCAACCGTCTGCAATACCCGGCCCTTCGCGTAAACGAAGCAGGCGCGTGCCTACCGCAGATGACCGAACCCACTCCACGAAGCATGCCGCGGTAAGACGTCGTAGGCTGCTTCTTGATGACGTGGATGATGTTCCTGAGGTAATTTGGGCTTCAGTTGTTTCCTTCCTTCTTCTTCTATGTTATGGCTTAATCATTTGTTTCTTCTGCTCTTTTATAGGCGTCGGGTGAGCTAGCCTCTCAGGACCCGACTACCGAGGCTGACCCGGTCCTATCTTATTTAGTCAGCGGCGTGTGTACCGCTATCATTGCTGCTGGGGTGCTTCCGGTTGCGACCGAAGATTCCCATCGTGCTGGAACCTCAACCCAGGGGGATGGGGGCTTTACTGCGCCCGTCCCTGAGACGTCCGAGCCCCAACATGATGACTCTGTGGGTGGGGAAACTACGTCGGCTGTGAACGTGCCGTCGTCTCTGCGCTCTTCCCCTGGTAATACAGATCGAACCATAGCTCGTGAATAAGCCTATATGTTCTTGTCATTTTTTTTCTTTCAGATTGTGTCGACTAATGGTTGATTTGGATGTTCAGATCTCAACCCTTCGTTGCCAGCGATTGATGTTGCTAGATCGCACCCTACCGGAGAGGGCCTGACAGAGCCTCTCTGTGTCGAGGGGCCCTTGTCTGGGTCGAGCTCGGGGTCCCGGGTAGCAGTGCAATCGGAATAAGAGGCGATGCCCCCTGTGTCCTCCTCTGCAAATATAGTTTCGGGGGTCAACCTTTTCTCCCTGCCGAGCATCCAGGCTCTTCGGGCGGCGGAAGAGGAGTTAGCCGCCATCCAAGCATCCTTCCGTACAGAATTTGCTTCCTTGGTGGCGGGTACAGTAACTTCTGAGGCCGCTCCTCCGGTACTGTCTGCCATTCTTCCTCTGACGCCGTCCTCTACGGAGGTCTTGGATGACGCGTTACAAGATGTGGTTGCCAGCTTCCATCGTCATTTGAAGAGAGGGGTCGAGACAGCAGTGGAAAGGGGAACTCCCTTTACTCTGGCCCGTCGATGCGCCGGAGGCCAGATTGCCATCCTTAAGACACTCCCTGGAGGAGGAGAATTGGCTGCGCTTTTGGAGTTGAAGCTATTAGAAGCTGATCGTCTCGTGGCTCAGTTTTGTCTGTTGCTACAAACTGATTTACCTGCGGCCATAACTCAAGAGCGCAACTTTCTCATTATTGCCGTGGAGAAGGTGATGGCTGCTCGGAAATCGCTTAAGCCGGCTATATTGAAGGACCGCCGGGATCTAACTCGATTGCACGACCAGTGGAGTCGTCGGACTGAAGATTGCTCAACTCGGAAAGCGGATGCTTTCCGCGGGGTAGCCGATACCCGGGAACATATCCTTGAACTCCAGAGAAAACTGGCTTTCCTAGAGTCAGAGCTTGAGACCGCTCGTTTTGAGAAAGAGACTGCTATCCAGGAGACTGATAAGTACAGCAGGGCTTCTGCTAATCTAGAGCTTGCCCTCAAGAAGATGGAGGACAACTGGCAGGCATATACTCTTCTGAATGATGCAGAGCAGTTATCCCAAGAAGCAGAGCGTCGAGCTAAGCAGAGGCTTGATCGGAGGACTGCCTTAGTAAAAAATCGTCTCTTGGAGTTGTGCAATGCAGAAATGTAGTCGGCTTTTTCTTCTCGTTTTGTTTCTGTTTTCTTTCCTTCTGAAGGGGACATGATCCCGAAAATATGTAATGCTTTTTTTTCCTTCAAATAAAGAGTACTTTCAATTCTACCCTTCATTTGTATTGCTTGCTGCGTTTGTGATATTGTGGTGATGTTTACCCCCGTATAGGGGATATATTTATGGACCTGTTACCCATGGCGTACCTTAGTTTTAGGCAGAGGTAACAAGT
Source organism: Iris pallida (assembly GCA_029216955.1). NCBI lineage: Eukaryota > Viridiplantae > Streptophyta > Magnoliopsida > Asparagales > Iridaceae > Iris > Iris pallida. The sequence goes on along the minus strand of JANAVB010018199.1, from coordinate 15,337,197 downwards.
TTTGATCAGGGTACCTGAAGCAGCCATAGCAAAGTGGTCATGGGTGTTCTTGGTATTGAGGAAAAGGAATGCCGTAGAGCAGCTGGGCTCCTGGGGCTTGATGGGGTGATAGATTTGTGCTGAAAAATTTAGCTGAGGGTATTTTGTGGGCCTATTATCCTTGGCATACCCTGGTTTAGGGCATGGATAATAGGATGAAGGGGAACCGACATACTTGCTCAGAGGTGACGAGGACATGGCAAGTAGGAAGGTTTTTTTTTTAAATGTAGAGTCTTCCTACTCAGAGGTAATGAGAACATGGCAGGAGTGAACTCGACGGAGGATATTGATGGTCAACAGAGGACATTTGTGGACCTATTACCCTTGGCGTACTCCGGTTGTGGGTACAGATAATAGGTCGAAAGGGGGTCATCATACTTACTCAGAGGTAATAAGGACATGGCAAGTATGAAGGTTTCTTCGACGGAGCCTTCCCATTCAGAGGTAATGAGGACATGACAGGAGTGGGCTCAATGAAGGAGGGCACATAGAACAACTCAGAGGTAATGAGGACATGAAAGTTCTACGTAGGGGTGATTTGTTTTTTCGGCGGAGGTGGAACGGCTCAGAGGTAATGAGGACATGGCCGTCTTGGAAATTTGTGGACCCGTTACCTTTGTTGTGCACTGGGAGTGCAGGTATTAGATCATGAGGGAGGATCTCTTGTAGGAAGAAAGTTCAGCGGTATGATTATACATGACTTTCTTTCAAAAGAGTGACCGTGATGTAAGTTCAGGGGTACCGATGGGCACATAACTCGACAATCCATGAATGTTGAAATCAAAGTGTAAGTTCAGAGGTACCAGCAGGTACATGACTTGGGAATTTAGGATATCTTTATGGAAGAAGGGCATGAGTTCAGCGGTACATGCGGGTACATGACTCAAAAATCTGGAATATTGTGCGTGCGAGCTCAGCGGTACCAGCGGGTACGTGACTCGGGAATCTGGAGAATGGTGAGTGTGAGTTCAGCAGTACCATCGGGTACGTGACTCAATGATCTGGCAAACTATGAGGGTGAGTTCAGTGGTATCAGCGGATACATGACTCAATAATCTAAAAATTTATGAAGCGAGTTCAGTGGTACCAGCGGGTACGTGACTCGAGGATCTGGAGAATATTGTTTAAACATAGTATTTCTTCAGGAACTTGCCGTTGACGGGCAACATGAGCAAATCCCTATTCTGCTTGGCGAGGCGGTAAGCACCATTGGAGAACACGGCCTCGATGACAAATGGACCTTCCCATTTTGGCTGGAACTTGCCGGCGGTCTTGTGAGTCATGACCATCGGCCTCCGGACTGCCAGAACAAGATCACCCACTTGGAATGTTCTAATTTTGACCTTCTTGTTGAAGGCTTCTGAAATGCGTGCTTGGTATAGCTCGATCCTTTGCTGAGCTAGGAGGCATTTTTCATCTAAGGCCTCTAATTCTTGCAGTCGACGTCGGTAGTTATCATCCGTTGTCAATTGATAAGTGAGGGCGACGCGGAGTGAGGGTATTTGAGTCTCTAATGGAAGAACTGCCTCACTCCCGTACACTAGGGAGAATGGCGTATTCCCGGTGGCTATTCAAATTATGGTGCGATAAGCCCATAAGCATTCGCCGAGCTTCTCGTTCCTGTCGCGCTTGTTGGAGGAGACGAACTTCTTGAGGAGTTTGATGATTATTTTGTTGAACGCCTCTGCTAACCCGTTTGCCGCCGGGATGTACGGCGTCGAAGCGATATTCTGAATACGGTGTTTATCGCAAAACCGATAGAATGTATGGCTTGCAAACTGCGGACCATTATCATGGATGATTCTTCGGGGCAGTCCAAAGCGGTAGATGACGTGATGCTTAAGGAAGCTGATCACGTTTGAAGTCTTGACTTCTGCGAGTGGGACAGCTTCCACCCATTTGGAGAAGTAATCAGTGATCGCGAGTATGAAGCGATGTCCTCTGGAGGAAGGTGGGGTGATTGGACCAATGATGTCCATTTCCCATGCTTCGAATGGCCAGAATGCCACCGTCGGATGTAGAAATTCGGATGGTTGGTGAATGAAGTCCGCGTGGACTTGGCAGGCTTTGTATTTTCTAGCATATTCTATCGTATCTGCCACCATCGTGGGCAATAGTAGCCCATTCGTCGAAGGCGGTCCTACAATTTTGGGCCAGGCTGGTGGGCCCCGCAGACACCGTCATGAGCTTCTCGTACTGCTTCTTTGGCTTCTGCGTTTGACAGACACCGAAGTAATAATCCGTCGTAGGAACGGCGATACAGCATCTTCGTCTCTATATCATAGAAGAATCCGAGAGAACGCCTTCTGATGGAAGTGGCTTCCTTTGGGTTCTCGGGCAGGATGTCGTAGACGACGAAGTCGATGAATGGTTGTCTCCAATCTGGGGCGTCATCGATCGTCTGTGTGGAATAACTTGCCACAAATTGCACATTGTTTTTGGGACAGACCAGTTCATGGCCTATCACTTCCACTGATTGGCGATCATAATTCGGAACTGCTAGGGAAGCGGCAAGACCAGCTAGGGCATCGGCTTCAATATTTCAGAGTCTAGGGACGTGCTCGATGAAGAACCCCTCAAATGACGAGATGATATCGATCGCTATTTGGTGATAAGGGATCATGTCTTCGTGGCGGACTTCGTACGAGCCCCGGATCTGATTGACGATTAGTTGGGAATCGCCGTATGCTTCAAGGTATTCCACCCCCAGTTCTCTTGCAAGTTGGAGGCCAATGACCAGAGCGTTATACTCGGCCACATTGTTAGAGCAGGGTTCTGTGAGGGAATAGGCGCGGTTGATCACCAATCCGGTAGGGGAGACTAGCACTACCCCGACTCCGACGACTATGTTGCCTTTAGGTCCGGTCCTCGAAGCACCGTCGAAGAACATTCGCCATATAGCCTCGTGAAAGGTTGTATGCGAGTCGACGACCTCGTCTGGAATCTCTTCGTATATCCTGGAGGACTCCGAGCCCGGATGGGCTGCTAAGAAGTCTGCCAGGGCTTGACCTTTGACTGCCTTTTGTGGGACGAAGATCATATGATAAGGGGACAGCAATATTGCCCATGTAGCAAGGCGAGAGCTGAGTGCCCCTGGTTTAGTCATGAGGACTCTGAGAGAGTTGACCCATGAGATCACATGTATCGTTTGTCCGGTGATATAGTGTCACGTTTTCTGAATGGCGAACACCAAGGCGAGGCATTCCTTCTTTACAGCGGTGTATCGGTGCTCGGGTCCAACCATCATTCGGCTGAGGTAGTATATGGCTTGTTCGTGGCCTGCATCATTGTTTTGTGCCAACAGGGCACCGAGGGAGTGTTCTATTGCTCGTACATAGAGTAGGAATGGTTTTCCAGGGACTAGGGCTACTAAGACCGGAGGATTTGACAAATATTCTTTGATGCTGTCGAAAGCACGCTGGCATTCCTCGTCCCATACGAATGAGACTCCTTTCTTCATGAGGTGCGTGAATGGTCGGCATCGCCCGGAGAGGTTGGAAATGAACCTTCTGATGTAAGCTAGCCTTCCTTGAAGGCCTCTGAGTTCGCGGAGATTTCTCGGGGGACCCATCTCCATGATTGCTTTTGTCTTGTCAGGATCTACATGGATACCCTTTGCAGTGATGATGAAGCCTAAGAACTTCTCACTAGATACACCCAGAAAGGACTTCGTGGGGTTCATCTTCAAATTGTGCGTTCGCATTAGATCGAATACCGTCCTTAGATCCTGCAGATGGTCTTCCTTGATACGGCTTTTAACGGCTATATCGTCAACGTAGCACTCCACCGTCTTACGTAAGTGGTCTCTAAAGATGATGCTCATGGCTCTTTGATATGTGGCGCCAGCATTCTTTAAGCCGAAAGGCATGACTGTGTAGCAGTACGTGCCGATCGATGTTCGGAATGATGTATACTTTTCGTCGTCAGGAGACATTTTGATTTGGTTGTACCCCGAAAAGCCATCCATGAATGACATGCATTCGAAGCCGCAAGTATTGTTGATCATGATGTCTGTGATAGGAAGGGGGAATTTATCTTTGGGGCACGCCTCGTTCAGGTTGCGGAAGTCGATGCAGATTCGAATCTTTCCATTCTTTTTGAGGACGGGTACTATGTTCTCGACCCAGTCTGAATGTTGCTCTTCACGAATGAAGCCGCTAGCTATCAGTTTGTTGACCTCGGCTTCGATCGCGTCCATGATGCCCGGGCAGAAGCGTCGCTGTTGCTGCTTGACTGGCTTTGCATCTGGCCGTATGTTGAGTTTGTGAAGAGCGATGTCAGGATTTAACCCTAGCATGTCTTCATAGCTCCAGGCGAACACATCAATATACTCTCTGACAAGTTCTAACAGCGACTCCCGTTCTTCGTCAGTTAGGCTTTTACTGATGAAAATCGGTTTTGAAGAAGATTCGCTGTCGAGATCCACTTGTATGACCTCATCTTCAGTAGGAGGTTCTCTCAGTTCAAACCGCTTTTCCCATTGTGCGTCCAATTGTTGGGCCCATGGCTCAAGCTCAAGGATTTCGGGGATGTCTTCGTCTTCCTCGTAAGCGTCGGCGAATGCCATATTGACTGACATGACTTGTCTGAATATATCTCCGATGCTGGTATCTGAGTCGAAAGTTGGTGATCCGGTTGAATGTGACTGCCAGTCGCATTCTTCGTCTGAACTTTCAGGGGTCGTAGTAGGCGTTACATACCCTAACCCGCATCGAGTTTTGTTATAGTAGTTCCTTGGTTTGCCCGCCGGGGCTGGCGACTTCAAAGGTAATCGTCGCCCAGTGCCGTAGTTCAATCCTGGCGTCATCTCTAGATCATACCCCTGTTTCTGCATGAGATATTTGGATTGAGGGCTATAGAGATACAGAGGCAGTCTTCCAGCATCTGACCCGAGGTCGACTTATTCTATGGCGAGGGGATGCGGGTTGTTCGTCCGGCCGAAGATGATCGGATGGTCTCCTCTCTCGAATATTCGGTAAGCATCTTCTACTGGAGTAAGCTGGATCGCAGTGTACACATTTGTCACCTGTGTGTGTAAGTGAGCGCCTATACCGTGTTCCATAGCATACATTGTACATAGCTTATTGAGCTCGGTGTAGTTCAAAGATAACCCTTTATTGATGAAGTAAGGTATCTTTTTTAGGGGGATTACATCATCAGCGGAGGGGACATTAGTGTGGGCAGCCACATACTTGGCTAGCTCCGGTTCCTCTTCAGCTACCCCCTGTGTGAACGAAGATTGAGAGGACGACCTGGGAAGCTTGATTGTCAGTGGTTCGGTTGATGGAGCAGAGCGTGGAGTTGTTGGCAGACTAGCGACCCCCAGTTTGGCATTTGATGTGGGGCGAGGAGTGGCTGGTTCGCTAGATGTGTCAGACCTTGCATCGGGGTGACGACCCTTCCTTGGAAGGCGTATCATCATGGGCCTATCCGAGGGGTTGAGCTTCCCTGCTTGTGGTTGGTTGACTCTTGGTAGCCTGATTGTCAGTGGCTCAGTTGTGGATCTCGGCACTTGGCCGGACCTTGGCAGCCGGATTATCATTTGCTCCTCCTGCGCTGAGAGGCTGATTGCGTCCTTCCGCAGAGTGGCGGTAAGGGGTGCAGACTTGCCCGGTTTGCGAGCTTGGAGGTGGATCGTCAGGGGTCCTTCTGATCCCATGGCTGTTTCGGTATGAGTTTGTGCGTCTCCTTCCTCAAGGTGCCTCTTCGACTTTTTGTATAAGCAGGAGTCCGAGTAGTAAGATTCGACCCCTTTGAAGGGATCGATATCAGCAAATTTTGTCTTTACGAAGCCATGTTTGTCGACATATTTGAAGCACTGGTGAAGCGTGGAAGGCACAATCATGTAATCGTGTATCCATGGGCGCCCCAAGAGGATGTTATAAGAAGTGTCTGCATCAATGACGTAGCAGGTGACTTCGGATTGGAGGTCGCCAATTTGACACTTCAGACGAATCTTTCCAATAGGGTAGCTCCTGCCCGAATTGAAACCGCTGATGGCGGTGCTTGTAGGTGTCAGGCGATGCATTGGGATACGGAGATGATGTAGCAGACCCTTCAGGATGATGCTTATGGAAGAGCCAGGGTCAATGTGCATCCGATCCACCTTCACGTCGCCGATGTATCCCGTGTAGTATAGCGGGCGATCATGTAAGTTGGTTTTGATGAGCATGTCCTACGGAGTGAAGACGATATTAGGCATCACTCCCGTGCAGGCGCTGTCTTGGAGATCCACAGGTGAGTCCTCCCCGGTGAGGTTGGATTGAGCCAGATAAGCATCATCATTTTGGAGTGCTTCGCTTAATGCAATACGAACGTCCTTGGAGAGCCTTAGGAGTTCGTATAGTGACAATTTGGCCGGAGTGTTAGCCAATTACGCTAAGATGTCAAAGTTATAGGGCCTCTCTAGCCCTTGGGCTGCGTCCTTTCGGAGGGATTTGTCGAAGCGAGTCTCCTTCGGCCTAGGCTTGTCGGTCGTCGAAGACTGAGCCGGTCCCGGAGCATCAGTTATAGTAGGTTGATGATTTTCAGCTGGACTGTCAACCACAGGTTGGGATTGCGCTCCGGACCGCGTGACGACGGCTGTAGCTTCCTCGTTGTCTGCTGAAATTGTGTGGCAGGTCCTAATTTTTCCACTTTTCTTTTTGTTGGTAGGAGATGGTGTGGGCCGAGTTACTTATGACACCAAGTCTGGATGGACCCACATGATCTTCCCTCGTGAGGTGGTGAGAGGTACCAGACCAGCCGCCTGATCTCGGGGAGGTGGAAGATTGGTAATTTCTATTGTCGCCAGAGGGACGGGGATCACCCCGTCTTGAGTCTCAGTCGGAAGAAAGTTGCCGAATTGTACGGACACCATATTGGTTGCTACGGTTACCTCTTCGAAGTCGATGGCCAGAGCGTTCGAATCGATGAGGCTTTGGATGTACCATTTTAGTTGGTAGCAGTCGTGTGTAGCGTGGTGTACATAACGGTGGTAATGGCAGAACTTTGGGTTCTTCAAATCAGCCGGCCGAGGCTCCCGCCTTGGCGGAGGAAGCTGAATTCTATCTCCTTGTATGAGCATGTCCAAGATAGGCTTGACGTGGCCGTCTTCGAAAGTGTAAGTGATTTGAGGCCATTATTTGTCTGCTGGTTGTGACTCGGGCTTCTGGGCCGTGTCGGCCACCATAGCCTGCTTTCCCTTGCTGTCCCGATTGTTGGAGGGGTTACCCCTATTATCGTTGTTGGGACGCTTGCCCTTGTTTTCTCCTTCTGAGATGTGCAATCCCAGTTGGTGAGCCTTCTTCAGTCATTCTTCGGCACTTGTGGCGCTGATGATGAATACCTTCCAATCTTTGAATTTACTTTCGCCCATCCAGAGACTGATCGTTGGAAGCAGTCTCTTTTGGCAAATTTCAATCAAAGAGGAATCTGGATTTCCGGAAGGCAGCTTCATGGCGGTCTGGCGGAACCGCTCGATGTAGTTCCTTGTCAACTCCTTCTCTCCTTGGACGACGTCCATGAGAGTGGACATGGTGACATCATGTCCTACTTCGTAGAATCGTTCCAAGAACAGGCGCTTGAAGCCGGCGAAGGAGTGGATGCAATTGTCCGGTAGATTGCGGTACCAATCGAAGGCGACTCCTTCCAATGCCCCGATGAATAACCATGTGAGGATCGCATCATCATGGGGCAGATGGTCGGTGGTAACCTCAAAGTAAGTGATGTACCGACTTGCAGAGGTTTTGCCATCATACGGGTTGATATTGAACGGCTTATATCTTGGTGGGAATGAAACATCTCTCCATTCAGCAGGGTATGGTTGCCGTATTCTGAGATCTTGAGCGTTTTCTCGGGCATGGAACATGGCTCGGAGCTCCTGGACCTCTCTTCTTACTTCTCGGGTCTCATCTGTCGCGGTAGGGGCTGCTATTTCGGGAGGATTATTGCCCGGGTTTGGTGCCGCTGAGTTCGAATCCACATTGATCGCAGGGCCCGTGCTTGTTTGACCGGGCGTTCCTCCTTGTAGAGTTGGCAAGGCTGCTTTAATTTTGTCTACAGACTTGACTAGAGCAAGTAGTATGGCTTCGAGATTGTCAATGCGTTGGCGATCATTGCAACCACCTTGATTGCTGTCCGTCATAAAAACCGTCCTTACATGAGGAGTGATGGAAGGAACGGTAGAGGATGCGCCCTCCGAGTCATACCCATGCACCGAGAAGTCATCAGGATAGGTGGGAATGTTCTCTTCGGGCTCGGACTCGGAGGGAACGGTATCCCCAGCTTCGGAGCTTGCTTCGTCTTGAGAGTTACGGATGTCCTCGGGGACATCAGCGTCTGTTGTCCCTGATGGGAGAGTTGTTTGTTCGGGCTCGGCTCCTTGAAACATCGGATTGTTGCGGATGTTCGGAGGAGTGCCACCCCCAGTTCCCACAACCTCCAGCGATGGGGATGATGAATTTCCCATCGCGGTAGATTTCGTCTTTGAACGGGTGTGTTGGAATACATCGGTAGAGGACAACCATTTAGAAGACAGTTTCTTAGCTGTAGTGGTTGATATCTTGGGACTGGATATGCTTGTCTTTTTCCTTCTTCCATCGGCGGGGACCTTCTGAGCAGAATTGCAGGAGACAACAGGAGCTGCTTCATCTTCTGAGTTCGGGTGCTGTAGCCTGTGGAAGACGGACGGACGATCTTCCGTCACTGCCGCGTTGTTGCAGCAGCAGTTGACGATGATTTGGGTGCAGCGATGTCCTAGCGAGGATTCTTTGCACGCCGACGCTCCTTCTCTTTCCTTGCGTTTGTGGAGGATCACCTCCCACAGGTCAGAGGAACCACTCTGTCTGTTTGCCGCCGGGGGCTGGACTCGAGCGGTTGTATACAACTTCCCATCCGAGGCCCGTGTGATAGTCAACGGGACGCCCCGATAGTCAGAGGTTGGGACAGCTGACTGGGCTCGATGAGCCTGCGCTGCCCTAGACTTCCTCCTTTTAGCACTTGTGGGTGCATAATAGGAGGAGTCCAAGTTGGGTACCACAGAGTCTGGCTTATCATCCAGAGAATCATCAGGGTCTGGACCGCATGAGAGACGGTCGAAGACTGATCGAGAGAAGCATGAAACGGATGCTATACGGCTAGAGTTGGGTACCGTGCAGGCTGTCTGCATGCGGTTGTCTTCTGCTGTCGGACGAATTGTTTTTGAGCGGCTAGGAGTCACGACCGTACAGGCTGGCCGCATGCGGTTGGCAATTGTGGCCGCATGGGTTTTCTGCAAGCGATTGACTCCCAAGGCCGCATGTGTCTCATCCATGTGATTGGCGACTGTAGCCGCATAAGTCATGCGACTGACAGATTTGGCCGCATGAGTTTTCTCCATACGGCTGGCGGATGTAGCCGCATGAGCTTTCTCCCTGCGGCTAATACCCTTATGCGGCTCGGATCTCATAGAGTTCCTGTTTGCCCCTGCAAGTCCAGCATCATAGTGTTTTCTTCTGTCGGACTTGGGGACAGCAGAGTTGTCTACGGTCTGAAGTGGGGCCGCAGGAGAGTCCTTCTCGCCGTCTTGAACAACAGAGGATATCCCATCGAGGGCTTGAGGAGGAGCAAATGATTTTGGCCTCCACTCTTTGCGAGCCTTCGTGCTGCGGGTGGGTTTCTGGACCGGGCCAGCGCTTCCTTCGAAGAGCATCTCTTCAAACGCCTGTTGGTCAAAGCGGACGACCATCTTTTGTTGAGTGGAGCCAAGCTTGGCTGCATCCGATTGCGTCACCAACTCCTCAGCCGTGGAGAAGTTAGTCCCCAGCAGAGTCGCCATCGTGTTTGCCATGAAATATAAAAGAACAGAACAATTATCGGAGGACCGAACTTTTACTTCACGTTACAAACTCGCTTGTACAAAGAAAGCCTAGGGACGAAAACCTAGGTACAGCAGTCTAAGTACAATTGTTTATTTTAGATTCTGGGGGGTAACGATAGAGGCTCGGAAAAGCGACGGCCGCTCTGCCTTACTCCTTGGACGATCGGTGTGCAGTCTTGGCTCCTTGTGAAAAGATGGTTGGCGTTGACGAAGAAATGCTCTTCTTGCTCCTCTGTTGCTCTTCAGGCTTCTCTCTCTCTGTGGATTCTTTTCTCTGACTATTGGGGAGTCCCTCTATATATGCGTATTTTTTCTCTCTGAAATTGTATATCTTTTTCTCTTCGATCTTGTATATATTTTTTACAAGGGAATGGCACCTTGCTATTTATAATAGTGGGATGTGATCATTAGGGTTGCCAATGATTAGCTCTTGGAGATGGCGGCGTCCTGTGGATTGGTCAATCTAGGCATTCATCTTGATTATGATAAATCTGGGCCATTAGGTGTAGATTACACCAAATCCCATGAGCAACTAATGCTGATTGGAATAAATCTTCCTTATACTGATCTTCTGATATCTGCGAATAAATTAGATCTATTCTTCTACCACGTGTCCCAGATTTATTGGGATTTGACCCAATCTTTAATGGTAGCAAATCTGAGGAATTTAATCGGCTTAGGACACGTATCCTAGGATCTGCTGGGGGGATCTGGACCGCATGACTAGTGAGCCGCATATGTATGTGAGCCGCATATGAATGTGAGCCGCATATGGTTAAGCCCACGTGTCAGGGCTTGCGTGGGCAGTGGCCCTCCCTTGAGCCTTCTAATCACAGAGGAGTAATCCTTGTGGGCCGCATAGGTGTATATCTGCCTGGGCCGCATGGACATGATCTTCTTGAACCGCATAAGAAGTCTTCGCTCGAGCCGCATGAGACTTTCATGGCCTGAGCCGCATAGGATGGATTCACTCTGAGCCGCATAGGAAGTCCTTTGTTCGAGCCGCATGAGGCTTCTATAGTCTGAGCCGCATAGGATTTATTCTGAGCCGCATGAGAAGCGAGCCGCATACGAATGCCCACGTGGCAAGGCCACGTGGCATCTTTATGGCTCTCGGGGGATTTGTGTCAGAGATTTCTTTCCTCTTCCCTAGAGATTCATCATTATGGCAGAGCCATAATTACCTGCTTTGGTGTTAGGGCTGTCAACTTTTCAGAGGGGTCAGCCGTCAAAGCAATTAATGCAGCGTGGGTGGAGGGGAGCACTATCAGGCCACGTGTTCTCTGAGCCGCATGAAATGCCCTGAGCCGCATAGCCCCTCATGCCGCATGATTCCCTGAGCCGTATGAGTCCTCTGAGCTGCATGGATCTTTCCTGGCCGCATGAGTTATTTTCTTTAGTATTTTCCTTGCTTCTACAATACATGCATTTCATACATTTCAGTCTTGCATACATGAGTTATACATAGAGATACATATTACCTACAATTCATAATCTATGCATGCTATTATTCAAAAGAGTAGAATGAAGGAATGAAAAATATGAAAGGTTGTTCTCAGTACATGGTACAACATGTTAAGCAATTTTTAGTTTACATATATTCATATATGGATACAATACATTATCATTCTCAGATTTCCTATTCTCAAGTTAATACATGTATCATTCAATTCTCAGTTTTAGTGTAAAGGCAACGCAGGTTTGCCTATAACCCCTCATTTAATCTCAGGCTTAACATCATCCATAAGTAATTGCATCCAAACCCAAAACACTTTCAAATGTTAAAGTAAACTCAGTTAATAGTTTTAAACTTAATTCAATTTTAAACATTATCTTGTAATCTCAGTTAACAGTTTTTGAAATCCCAGGTTTTAAACCAATACTCAGATTACATATGAACCAATTATTCAGTTTCATGCTTAGGTTCAACCCAAAATTAAGTAAACATTTAAACATATCCAAATCTTTGAGAAAATATCAAATCCAAACATCAATTCAAAAAATGGAACAAAATAAAATTTATACTTCAAACTCAATTTCGAAATCCAATAATCAAATCGAAACCCAAATTAGATATGGAGGATAGTGTACAGTGGTGTCAGGTATGTGTGTGTACATGTGGAGGGTATCTACGTGTCCATACAACGGACACGAAGTGTCCAAAATGATAAAAACCAATGTATCAGGAAATACAGTGTAGCTTAGGCCTCGTGCAGCCGTGTCGAGCTCGATTGGACTCGACACAGGGCTCAAGACACAACGTGCTCGTGCACACACATAGAGGGGGTATAGGGCTAGAGGGTCGACACCCTGATTCGTGTCCTCGTCGTGTCAGGATAGGACACGAAGTGAGTATCAGAGGATAAAACCCGACTGCACAGTGACAGTGCAAAACGTATGCGTGCATGAGAACATATCCGATACGACACGTGGCCAAGCGTAGCTTGGGGGGTGACCTGTTAGTCACTGCCCCGACCTATTAGCCAAGTATCGGGCCACCACGTGGTATGTCTGTTGGCCTAGTGGTCATGGTTAAACCTGATTTTAATAATTGATCAAACTCTGTCTCGATATATGGAATAACTCAGATGTTTACTCAAGACGTTTTGGACACTGATCAAGATTGGATATCTACTCAGTTCAAGACCGAAGCTACGTTTGCCACTCGAGACTGTATTTCTTTATACAATATAATTTTTACTTTTATTGAGTCTAGGAATACATCGTACACCGAGTCGTACTAGCAAATAGGCTATCCAAAATCGTTTTCAAAATTGACCTATCATTTTTAAAATTGACCTATGTTTTGAAAAATATCTCTTATTTACAAAAGCTTCTGAAGGATTTCAAAAAGCCCAAAAATATTTTTCTTAAAATAAACCTGACCAACCCTGACAAAATTCAGCCAGAGTTCAGCCAGAGTTCGGCCAAGGTGAACGTTATATGAACGTTGATTTTTGAACTTGGTCTCCCTTCAGTTGCGGTTTTTTACATAGAATTCTGTCCGAATTCTGCCCGAATTCTGCCAGAGGTCTGTCTTTGGAAAAATATAAATAGAGAGAAATTCTGATCATTTAAAATCACTCATTCACTTTCATCTCTTCTCTTCTAAAGCTTACGTTTCCTCCAACGAGTTCTAAAAAGCTTTTATTTTCAAATCCCAAGTCAGTTAAAATTCTCTAGTCAATTTGCCGGTACGGTGCGGTGTAGAAGATTTCAGAGAAATTGTAATCAGGGGCTTGATTGAAGAAAGACTCTTCAAAACTGAAGTTGGTCGAGTCCTTCGTATCAAAGCTCGCGTCTGTAGTTGTAAGGACTTCGTATGAAAACTTGCAAGATTTTTCAATAGTAGATTCAACTGGAAGCTAGAGTTCTTCCGACTGGACTAGTCCTCACAAGAGGAAAACCAGTATAAATCTTTGTATTTGCGTTTGCCTTCTGAACTCTTTTCTTACAGTTATTACTTTGTGACTATTATTATTTCTGTGATCTAACAGCTAACAAGTTTTTAATTAGCAATATTCTGCTGCCTACTCTATTCACCCCCTCTAGAGTATTCTGCTTTACGGTTTCGTTCCTACAATTGGTATCAAAGCGGGTTATACAGGTAAAGCAAGGTAAAACTATAGTTATATTTAATTATTATATAGATCACAGCATTACACATGGCAACTGTAAAATTTATAAGTGAAAGCCAAGTCACAAACAGACCTCCACTGTTTGATGGCACAAACTACACTTATTGGAAAACACGGATGAGTTTTTTCTTAAAATCTCTTGATTTTGACTTATGATCTATAGTTATTGATGGCTACAAAAAGCCTCCTCGTATTACTGTTTAGGGAGTTTTAATTGATAAACCCCTTGATAAATATACTGAGGATGAAAAGAAAAAGGCCAGTCATGACGCACGTGCTATTAACGCTTTATTTTGCGCTTTAGAGAGAACTGAATTTAACAAGGTGTCGACTTACACAACATCAAATAAAGTGTGAAAACTTCTCGAAGTAACCCACGAAGGAACAACACAAGTCAAGGAGTCAAAGATCAACAGACTTACTCAAGAGTACGAGGCGTTCAAGATGAAGTCAAATGAATTCGTCACTCAGATGTTTACGAGATTCCTAGATATTGTAAATCCTTTGTCTTCATTAGGTAAGGAATATAGTAACCATGAGAAGATTCGCAAACTTCTACGAGTTCTCATGAAGAACTGGATTCCAAAGGCTACAATAATTATTGAAGGAAATGACTTCTCAACAATGTCTCTGGAAACACTCATGGGTAAGCTACTCACTCATGAATTGGAACTTTAAGACTTTGAAGATGCTACACCAAAGGAGAAGTCAGAGAAGTCGATCGCTTTGAAGGCTCAACATAGAAGAACTGTCGAAGATGATTCTGACGACAACGACTCTGACTCTGAAGGTCAAGCTCTTCTGGTAAGAAAATTCAAGAAGTTCATGAGATTCAACAGAAGAATAAAAGACAACAACAGCAACAACAACGAGGAAGATCCTATTTGCTACGGATGTAAGAAGAAAGATTGTCCAACAACATCATCATTAACAAGAAAAAGCAGCAAATATGACAAAGGCTACCTGAAGAGATCTACATCAAGGAAGTACGCCAATACAAGCATATGGCCTAAAAGCGAAGCCAATGATTCAGAAGACGAACAATCGGATGACGCTGCAAATGTATGCTTGATGGCTTGCGATCAGGTAATCACTAATCCTCTGTTTGGTCCTTATGATAATTTCACCTTTGAGCAATTAGGAGAGGCTTTCAGTGACCTGTTAAATGACTACAAGAAACTGTAAAGTAAATATGAAACCTCTAAAAAGGTACTCAAAGAGTACAAAGGTGAGATAGGAAGACTTACCGACCAACTAGCTGATGTTAGAAATAATGATTCTTCTATTAAGTCTGGTGAGCTTTCTTCTATTAAGTTGTTGTTACATGAGACTACCAAGTTATCTGAAAAAAAGACCAAACTATCATCCAGCTAAAGGAAGACCTATCTAAGGAGAGAAATAATCTCCAGTGTGCACAAGTCAGAATAGAAACACTTACATCTGACTATACTAGATTATATGACACCTCTAAAAAGTTGGAAATTAGTTTAGGAAAACGGCCTGAAGTTGATGCTTCCTATTCTAACACGTGCCAATTACCGAATCATCGGAACACACCCAAACCAAATACTGTCATACCAAACCGTACCAAACCTATGCCCAAGAAGACTAATAGGCACGCATTTTTCTATACTAGAAAACCAAAACCTACTAATTATGCACCTCACACAACTTTCAACACTCAACATGCAAAATGTTATTATTGTGGCCTCATTGGTCATATATCCTCTGCATGTAGAATCAGAAAGTTAGTAGATCTAAATGTTTATGCATGGATACCAAAAAGTAATATGTTAGGACCCTACAAGAAATGGGTACCAAAAGTTTTATCTGTAAACTATTTTGTAGGTGGAACGCCCTTCACATGCTAGAAGCAAATAGATCCTCGACAGCGATTACTCACGGCACATGACCGGTGATGCATCATTATTCGTAACACTATCGAAGAAGAATAAAGATAGATACGTCTTCTTCGATAATAATTTGAGAAGGTACATAATCGGTATCGGTGACATTGGTAAGGCTCCACATCTTGTGATTAAAGATGTCTGTCTAGTTACCGAGTTAAAACTTAATCTGCTCAGCATAAGCCATTTAGCTAATCACGGTTATGGCATTAACTTTGTCAAAGACAAATGTACTATAGTTGATAGCTCAACTGGTAGTACTATCTTTGAAGGTATCATGGAAGAAAACATATATGTTTTCTATCTGTTAGACGATGCTAACAAAGCAGGTAGATACTTGATGGCCAAGAGCATTGAGAGTCAACTATGGCATATGAGACTCGATTATACAAATATGGACACAATTTTAAAACTATCCACAAAGAAGTTGGTACACGGCTTACCGGACATATCTTTCAAGAAGGATACGGTATTTAGCGAATGTGAAAAGAACAAAGCTACCCGATCTGTTTTTAAATCCAAGAACGCTGTAAGTACCACTAGACCTCTACAATTGTTGCATATGGACTTATTTGGACCCAGTAGAATTGCTAGTATAGTTGGTAAGTTATATACATTTGTCATTGTAGATGATTTCTCTAGATAGACATGGGTATATTTTCTTGCACACAAGAACGATGCTTTGTTAGAATTCGTCACCTTTTGCAAGAAAGTACAGAATGAAAATGGTTTCATGATTACTCGTATTCGTAGTGATCATGGCGGAGAATTTAAGAATGCAGAGTTGAAGCAATTCTGTGACACACACGATTATTAGCATGAGTTTTCCTGTCCTATGACTCCACAACAAAATGGAGTTGTGGAACATAAGAACATGACTCTATCTGAAATGGCTAGAGTAATGATGAACCAGTTTAGTCTACCTAGGTACTTTTGGGTTGAAGCTGTCAATACAGCGTGCTATATTCTCAATAGGGTTCTAATTCGACCTATATCGAAGAAGACTCCCTATGAGTTATGGTTTGATAGAACATCCACTGCTTTTTATTTCAAGATATTTGGTTGTAAACGCTTTATTCTTAATACTAAAGACAACCTGAGTAAATTTGATGAAAAGGCCGATGAAGGTATCTTTTAGGTTATGCGGCAAAAAGCAAAGGGTACAGAGTCTTCAATAAGAGAACCATGATCATCGAAGAATCAATTAATGTCAAGTTTGATGAACTAAATCAACATTTAGATGAAGACGATAATGAAGACGTGATTACACCAAGTACAGCTACTTCAAAACCTTCACACGAAGATGTAAAACCTTCACACCAAGCACCAGCCGAGTCTTCAAGCAAAGAAGCCGGAACCAGCAATCCTGAGGATATGCCAAAAGAGATGAGATTCTTGGCAGATTATCCAAAGGACTTGGTAATTGGTGAGATTACCAAGGGTGTAAGTACTCATTTCTCTAATAAAGATATAGCTTCTTGTGTTGCTTTTGTTTCACAGGTTGAACCCAAAATTATTGAAGAAGCATATAGACGATAATAAAGGTATTTCGAACTTTGATAACGCTTAGGTATCAGGCATCATCAATACGTCTTATCGAGCGTTATTAAAAGGGTTTTTTTGTTGTAGTATTAGAAGCTATACAAGAGGAATTAAACCAATTCGAATAAAATCAAGTTTGGAAACTTATTCCCAAACCCATTGATCATCTGGTCATTGGCACCCGTTGGGTATTCCGAAACAAACTGAATGAGAATGGTTTAATGACTCGTAATAAGGCTCGACTCGTAGCTCAAGGATACAATCAAGAAGAAGGTATCGACTACGATGAGACTTATGCCCCAGTTATGAGATTAGAATCCATTCGTATGTTATGTGCATTTGCATGTTTTCATAATTTTAAATTATTTTAAATGGATGTTAAAAGTGTATTTTTGAATGGTTTTATAAAAAAAGAAGTTTATGTAGCTCAACCTCCAGGTTTTACTGATTTCAAAAATCCTGATTATATTTTCAAGTTGAAGAAAGCCTTATACAGTTTGAAACAAGCCCCTCGTGCTTGGTTTGATCGTCTAAGCTCTTTTCTACTTGACAACGGGTTTTCAAAGGGAAAGGTTGACACTACACTGTTTATAAAATCTTTGAATAACAATCTTCTTTTGATTCAAATCTATGTAGATGATATTATTTTTGGATCCACTGATGAATCTTTTTGTCAAAATTTTTTAAAGTGTATGTAGAATGAGTTTGAGATGAGCATGATGGGAGAGCTGAAATTCTTTTTCGGACTACAAATCAAACAAACCAACAATATGACGTTCATAAATCAAGCAAAGTACACAAAAGATATATTAAAGAAGTTCGACCTGGAAACAGTCAAACCACTTAGCACTCCAATGGCGACTTCAACCAAGCTTGAAATTGATGAACAAGGCAAACCCGTTGACATACGTAAGTATCGACCTATTATCGGTAGCTTACTGTACTTAACTGCTAGTCGACCAGACATTATGTTTGTGTTTACTTGTGTGCACATTTTCAAGCCAATCCTAAGGAATCACATCTCTACGCAATTAAGCGTATCTTCCGATACCTTAAAGGCACTTCTTCTGTCGGCTTATGGTATCCTAAAATTACGTCATTTGACCTAACCGGTTATTCTGATGCTGATTTTGCCGGATGCAAAGTCGATAGAAAAAGTACCAGCGGCACATGTCATTTCCTAGGAAAAGCCCTAGTCTCTTGGTTTAGCAAAAAGCAAAATTCTGTCGCATTATCAACAACTGAGGTTGAGTATATCGCCGCAAGACGTTGTTGTGCATAAATTTTATGGATGAAGCAAACTTTAGAAGACTTTGGATTGCATTACACACACATACCCATTTTCTGTGATAACACTAGTTCTATTAATTTGACTAAGAATCCAAAGCATATCGAGATTCGACATCATTTTCTTAGGGATCATCAAAAAAATGGAGATATAGACCTTGTATACATAGACACACAGAATCAATTGACTGACATATTCACAAAACCTCTCGCGAAGATCGTTTCAATTATTTATATCGAGAATTAGGAATTTTAGATGTCAATAATATTAATTAATTTTGTTTTATTAATTAATTTATTCAATACTCAATAACTGTTTTCAAGACAAGCCTACAAAGAGTCTGTTTGTCACCACGACTACCGTCGAAGCGAAACGGTACTTAATTGTTCCCCAGTAAACTCTCGTTAGCTGGGACAGTACTCCTACAGCTAATCTGAAACAGATGCTGAGTAAAGAAAATTAATTTATAAAATAATATTAATTATATTATTTGAAGTTTATAATTACTAAACATTGAATTAAATATTTGAAATGAGTTGATGAAAAAGATATGGCCCATAAAAGTTTTTAAAACCCAGGAGAACCCTAGGCGAATTCGGCCCGAGTTCGGTCTGAATTCGGCCAGAGTTCTGTTGGTGCTGCATGTTTTTAAGTCAGAACCCGAGGCCTTCTTCTATTTATCTCTTCCAAACTACTTCATCACAGCAGCAGCAGCAGCAGCAGCCGAAGAACCCCTAAACCCTAGCCTTTCAATACTCCATTTCTACCAATCTACGTGGAGATTTCCATCTAAAATTTGGATTCGTACGGAGAATTACGTCCTCTACAACATACTTGATTCTCAGAAGGTATAACTCCTTCTCTCCTCCACTTTCAAATTTTTAGGGTTTCTTAGTTTTGGAAAAGAATGCCTAAGGGATTCAATCCTTTCAAGAGGAAGAAGACCAATGTCAATGAAGCGGCATCGTCTTCTGATACGAACATGGATTCCCTTTTCCCCGGTCCAATCGGGTGACGGCGTATCGGATGAGTTTTACTTCAAAACTCATGACCAAGCATTGCTTTGGTATGCCGACTTTGCTATGCGTACTATATGCACAGGCGCTCCAATTAAATGGACTGTATTTCCTGATCACCGTTCCTTCTTTGAGGTATTAGGGTTACACCATCTCGCTACCCTACAATTCCCTATAGCTACTAATGCCCTTAGACTGTTCTATTGTAACTTCGTGTTAGATACTTTTATCGCAAGAACTCGTGTTGGCGGGATCGATATCGAGTTCGATGATGTATTGCTAGCTTGAAATCCTTGGTATTCCAAACGAAGGTGCCCCGCTCGATGACATCACCGACTTCGACTTTTCCGAGGGCACGACACTTGTTAGTTTCAAGAATGAGCTTTGTGTGCCCGCACGTGCTCGTCCTAGAAAGTTCAAGGCTAATAACATGAACTTGTTTAACTATGAGTTACATCGCATCATCTATTCCACTATTCTTCTAAAATCTACTTTAAAAGATGATGTTACTGCACTAGAACTTTCTGCCCTATATCACATTCTTAAGGGGATTCCTTTTTCTGCCCCTAAGACTATCATCCAGATGATGGGTAGATGTCGCGGAAGAGACCATAACCTCTCTTATAAGATTCTTATCCCACGCATCTTTTAGCATTTTGACATAGACTTATCCACTTGCGCTCTGAACCCTGAGCCCAAGTTTCTCCAGCTTTTTCGTCATAGTATTACAACTGCTCCTCTACCTCCTGCACCTGCTCCTACTGCTCTTGTTCCTCCTCAGACTTACCCTATGACTTTTGAGGGTATTCATCAGCACCTCTCGGATCTGCAGACTTTTTTTATTGACACTTCCAGGGAACATGGGTTCCGTGACGTGACTCGGTTCCAGGCTATTGCCAACTTATTTGCCGATCTCCGATTTGCTTAGATGGGTCATTCTGCTAGCTCTCTTTCTATAGACCCTTCTGCATCTGGTTACCATATTGATAATGAGGTGGTCCACTCTCTGTTCCAGCCAGGGAATGCTTACAATTGGTATCGTACTTCTGGTGCTACTCCACACACCTCTGGAGCTGGCACATCTGGAGCTTGTCCATCCGGACATGGTGGACATGCTGGCATTGCCGATGATGATGATGAGGATGATATATAATTTGTCATACTTTTGAGACCGATGATTTTGTCTATGTTTACTTGGAAATGCTCCGACATTCCAAGCTAGTATCAGTACTCTTATTTGGTTATGATTTGTGATGGACATGTAATCTGCTTCAGTTCAACTTTTTATTCAGTTTAGCATTTCTCATAGCATTATCTTTTCTTTTATGCTTCTATTTATACTGCCTATGAAATATTCTCTGCTTATCACATGTTCTTTCCTATCTGTGACATTTATACCATGCCTGTGATAAAATATTTTTATATATCTATATTTTTGTGTTTCTTCGCTGATTGTTACTTATGCATATATTGCGGGAGTGCTTTCTCTTTTGCAATTATTTTGCTAAGTGACAACGAAACAAAAATAAGATCTAACATCTTCAAGAATATAGGTTATGAACAATTTACATAAATCATTTGTTTGGTACATTATATTGGTACAATTTTGATTTGATAAAGACCAAAGATGTTATATCGGTCAAGGTTTGTCAATTATCAAAATAGGGGAGATTGTTGGCCCATTAGTCATGGTCAAACCTGATTTTAATAATTGATCAAACTCTGTCTCGATATACGGAACAACTCAGATGTTTACTCAAGACGTTTTGGACACTGATCAAGATTAGATATCTACTCAGTTCAAGATCGAAGCTATGTTTACCACTCGAGACTGTATTTCTTTATGCAATGTAATTTTTACTTTTATTGAGTCTAGGAATACATTGTACACCGAGTCGTACTGGCAAATAGGCTATCCAAAATCAATTTCAAAATTGACCTATCATTTTTAAAATTGACCTATATTTTGAAAAATATCTCTTATTTACAAAAGCTTATGAAGGATTTCAAAAAGCCCAAAAATATTTTTCTTAAAATAATTCTAACCAACCCTGACAGAACTCGGCCAGAGTTCGGCCAAGGTGAACGTTATATGAACGTTGGTTTTTGAACTTGGTCTCTCTTTAGTTGTGATTTGTTACATAGAATTCTGTCTGAATTCTGCCAGAGTTCTGTCTTTGGAAAAACTATAAATAGAGAGGAATTCTGATCATTTAAAATCACTCATTCACTTTCATCTCTTCTCTTCTAAAGCTTACATTTGAGTTCTAAAAAGCTTTCATTTTTAAATCCCAAGCCAGTTACAATTCTCTATTCAATTTGCCAGTACAGTACGGTCTAGAAGATTTTAGAGAAATTGTAATAAGGGGCTTGATTGAAGAAAGACTCTTCAAAACTGAAGTTGGTCGAGTTCTTCGTATCAAAGCTCGCGTCTGTAGAAGTTGCAAGGACTTCGTATGAAAACTTGTAGGATTTTCCAATAGTGGATTCAACTGGAAGCTAGAGTTCTTTTGACTGGACTAGTCCTCACAAGAGGAAAACCAGTATAAATCTATGTGTTTGCGTTTGTCTTCTGAACTCTTTTCTTTACAGTTATTACTTTGTGATTATTATTATTTCTGTGATCTAACTGCTAACAAGTTTTTAATTAGCAATATTCCGCTGCCTACCCTATTCACCCCCCTCTAGAGTATTCTGCTTTACGATTTCATTCCTACAGTGTCATATCCAAAAACTGTGTCGGTTAGTAGGTCACAGTGCGGGGTCATCGTGTACAGGTTTGTGTCCAATTTTGGACATGAATTCGACTCAAAATTATGCTCAATCATACAGAAAATTAAATCACACATATAGTGCTACAATCCTATTCAAATAGATTTCAAAAATATGAACAAAAACTTCTTTGAGGCATTTCATCAAACACATATGCAATGACACTGATACGTGTCCGATACGGACACCAAACCAATACAAATTCCTACCAAACTCACTCTACAGCTAGGGGACACCTAGATGTATGTACCTATGGAAAGAAATCAGGATTTAGAGGTGATTTGAAGGGATTACCTATTGAGAGTCAATTTGAATGAGAAAGCCCCAAATTGTGCAGTCTCCTTCCTCAAGAAATATCCAAATGTGCTCTCCTCTTGCAAGCTAGCCTCCTTCAACCTATATTCCAGATTTAGAACCAATTGCAAAATATTGGGATCAATTTGGTGGAGAAATGGTGAAGAGTGATGAAAGGGGGAAGAAATTAGGGTTTCCTAAAGGGGAATTTCTAAATGAGGCAAGTGGTCATGAAGAAAGACTTTATAGGGGAAAAATTAGGTCATAAGCGACTGTGGTGACTAGCCAAATGAAGATCTAAGGTTAGGGTTTCTCATGGGGGGCTTTGGGCCAAGATTGTTAGCTAGCTAGCTCAACTCCTTAGCCATAAGCCCAAATGCAAAACTCTCCCAATCCTCTCATGAAACCTAGCCACACTCAAGTCAACTAAGACCAACTTAAGTTAGATTAGGGTCCTATACCATTCTACCATGCTAACTAAGTCACCAAAGTCAAAATTAAACTCTAGGCTAGTCTCTATAGTCTCGACTAGCAAAAGTCAAAAATCACAACACCAATGCAAAAAATAAAAAAATAATTCATAAAAATAAAAATGACCAAAATACCCTGAAGGCTAAAAAGTTGTAGAAAGAAATCACCTTAATCACATGGTTAGGTTTCCATGGTCATGGTTAGTCTCTAGGTCAAGTAGTATCTAGGGTTTCACTAGCAAAACACCAAAATCACAAATCTTCCAATAAAACAGTTTTAAAAGAATTAAAAATTATCAAAAAGCATAACATAATTTAAATCTCATTATTAAAAGATTAAAATTATAAAAGTTCAAAATTATCCTCATTTAGAAAAGTGGGTGTTATAAGTCTACCCTCCTTAGAAGAATTTCGTCATCGAAATTAAGATGGTCGTACTCTTTCTAGGTCAAACCCCCAATCAATCAAAGTCTCTAATCATACAATCCTATAATCATATGCGTCTGTCCAAAATCAGGAGACTCAGAATCTTCGTTATACTAGTAAGCAAGGCTACGATAATCATAGAGTCCCCAACTAAGGTACATACCTTTAGAATCATGGTATTTAAATTTTTTTACATTGTCGCATGCTTGGCCACGAAAACCTTAAATTCCCACACCCAAGAAATACGTCCAAAATTCAACTATATGTACTCACTATGCTAGCTAACATGACTGTAAAAAATTCTAAATTCCATAACTGAGGCGACCTAGCCCATACGACATATATTTGAAAAATCAAAATCAAATCAACATATAATACTAAGAATCAAATTTATCGACGAACGAGGAGGTAAACAAAACTGTCAGAATTGAATTTTAAGATAGTTATTATAAGGCAAAAGTGGGAACATAATCGAGAAGAACAGAACCTGCAAGTATCCCTCCTACTGCCTGTGCATCCTCAACTGTCATGGCGAAAGCTCTCCCCTGCTGGCCTCCTCCTCTGGCATGCTGCTGATGCTGGACAAACCTTTGTTGCTAAGTCTGCAATGGTGGTCCCCTTTGCTTCCCTGTCGGAGCCCTAGCTTCTGCTGCTGCCTGAGCCAATGGTGTCTGGTTCTTAGGACACTCCCTACACTGATGCTCTGTTGAACCACAAAATAAACACCTGCCTAGTCTCTTCCTGCAGTCATTCCATCCATGACCCGACTTCTTGCAGAAAGTACAACTAATGGGCAGCTGCCTGGGTGCCTATTGGTAAAGTGTATGTCCCTGGTCCTAAAACTGCTGCTGAATAGGCCTCAGCTGCTGCTGCTGCTGTTGTTGAATCTGTACGTGAGGCCTCTTGGCTTGGCCTCCGCTGCTGTTGGCTCCATGAGCGTCTTGTCCCTTCTTGAGCTTCACCTTAAGATCATCTTCTGTAGCCAGGGTACCCACCAAAATCTCCTCAAAAGTGGCACTCCTGTCACTCTTGGTCAAGGACTTGACCTCCTTGATTAACCCCTTTCGGAACCTTCGGGCCATCGCTGTCTCACTAAATCCCTCAACAAATCTGCCCAGGCGACATAACTCCCCAGCGTACTCCTCGACAGTCTGACTGCCCTGAACTAAGCTCTCAAACTGTGACTCCAGGGCACCAAGAGCTGTGTCAAGGAAAAACTTCTCCTTGAACAACTTCTTGATAGCTACACAAGTCTGTCCCTCTGTACCGACCCTCGGGTCCGTCTGGTACCATATGTGGGCCAAGTCCTGTATCTGACTACCTGCCGCCTCAATATGCAGTCATGCTGGAATCTCCGCCAGCCGGAAGATCTCTTCGATGTGCTCTATCCAGTCATCCACATACATAATCCTCTCTGTGCCACAGAAGTCCTGCAGACGCATCTTCTGGAACTCCTAGATCCCTGGTGTCTTCGACTGATACTGCTGTATCTAGCCTGCCTGGGGCTGCACAATGACTCCCTCCACCGTTGTCAGGGAAAACTGATGGGCATTCTCTATGTCCTGCTAAAAATGAGTGGACTGCTGCTGCTGGACCTCCACCATCCTCTGAAAGAAGGCGAATAACTGTGCTACGTCAACCGATCCCGAAGGTGGCTGCTGTTGGAAGAAATCAGAAATAACGGGGGAAGGTCTATGTACAGGCGGAGGTGCACCCCGAATGCGGCAGAAACTCTAACATAAGATGGTACCACGGGAACTGCCTGACCGAGCTGAGCCGGACGAGAGGTCGCAGACCTCTAAGTAGTATCCCTCTGACCGGAGCAATGGGATCGTGTCTGCACCATCCTGGAGACAGATCTAACAAGAAGGCAATTACTGAGAATGAATCGATAACGTCAAAGGAGGACAATTTATTTCAAATGAAGACAATAAAGCAGTAAGAATTTTAGATGATGGAATCAGATAAGAGTTTTCCTAGGTATGATTGAGTACCTTCAAAACTATATCCTATATCCTACTACAGGCTGTAGTGATACTCTAGTTCAAATACCACTACATAACTCGACCTGCATGGGCCACCACTAAAAACGTGTCATGACCCGCACCTAGTGTAGGGGAACGAGAAGTGGGTACGTCCAACCTACGTCGCAGTGTCGGTGGTAGAACGCTGTCCTAGGTCACATACATCTAACAATTATAAGATACCTGTACAGTATATACACTCAAAACTGAGGACAATACAGAAATGTACAGCTCAATCGCAACTAAGGTAGAAGTACGGTAAGATAGATAGATATGATAAGAAAATCATTAAATGAAATACAAAAATGAGAAGAAGTCTAAGTATCTAAGATAACATCTCCATAAACATTCAGAATAACAACAAGATCCCAAATGTATACATCAACGTATCCAAATGAGACAAGACATCAAAATAAGATAGAAATCTAAGCTAACTAGCATAAACTATAGGGGTGTCATCCTCTACTACTAATGGATCCTGTTGAAGGTCCAAGTCGCAGGTATCATCTATAGCAGCTCCATAATAGGTAGGGCAAAGGTCCTCGTTATCCTCTGTAATATTTTCAACAGGTCCAATCAGGACGAAAACGAGCACAAAATCTCAACAGTTCATATCAAAACAGGAATATAAAGCATGTAATAGAGTAAAATACATGAAAGGCTAAAAGAAAGTACATGTAGTAAAAGAGAGAGAGTTTTAATGTAAATAGATATGATAAGTAGAGAACTATCAGTGACTAGTAATGTAGAGTACAAGATAGACATGTGAACGGCTTGAATTTGTACATGATTACACTAAAGAGTTTGTACAATGATTACACTACTTTGGAATTGTTCACATGACTTCTACTCCTCCGTACCCCAATCAATACACAAGGATCCAGAAAAGTTATATTATTGTACAATATTTTACATGGGGGCCCATAAATGGGTGCACATGAAGTTATATATGAGGGCTCTGTGAACATACGAGTACATGAATCACAAGAGTATACATGAATAGTGAAAGCACATGAGTACATGATGAAAGTGAAACGCACATGACATGATGTACCCGATGCTCCCGAGGGGGATAACATCTCAATGTAAAGATCTATATAGTACTAATCCGTGTTAACAACGTGACAGCATCAAGTAAAGTAATCTAGAACAAGAATATAAATCCTAACAAGTATGAAATGATCAGAGAATGTACTCGCCTGAGACCCTGAGTATCTGGTAAGTGTAGATGTCCAGACAGAGTAGATGAGTCATATTTAGAGCAACACAGGTCACAACATATACAAGGGGTTATAAATGAAGTGTACAATACATCTACATGATTTCTAGGTCAATCTAGGTCGAAGTCAACTCTTGGTCAACTCTGGGTCAAACCAAGTCAACATCTAGTCAACTAGGTCAATCTTAGTCAACTAAGTCAAACTCTAGTCAAGCTAGGTCAATTGGTCACATATTAACTCAATGTTGACTTTTGGTCAACTCTAGTCAACTATATAGTCAAACTAGGTCAAATTAGCTAGGGTTTGGTAAATAAGGTCAAACTAGTCTAAGTTAGTCAAAATCCTATACAATACCATATACCATATAGACCACACACTAGGCCTAAACAAGTCTTGACCAAAATCCTAAATGAAAATAAGCCACATCAATTTCTAACTAACTTGCAATATACATATATATAATCATCTATATTCATGCTTGCATTCATCATCTCATACATTCCTATATTGCATATCTATATACAACATATACATTTAGCTATACATATATATAGATATATATTCATGCATATACATATAGAAGGAAATTAAATCAAGTGAGAGTGCATACATGAAAAGTGAGGGTTAATGAAGGTAAGTGAGCAAATAAATATATGTGTGTGTGAGTTAAAGTGAAGGTGAGGGTGTTCTCAGATTTTTCATTCAATATAGATGTCATACATGCATTTCATATATTTTAGTCTTGTATACATGAGTTATACATAGAGATACATATTACCTACAATTCATAATCTATGCATGCTATTATTCAAAAGAGGGGAAGGAAGGAATGGAAAATATGAAAGGTTGTTCTCAGTACATGGTTCAACATGTTAAGCAATTTTCAGTTTACATATATTCATATATGGATACAATACATTATCATTTTCAGATTTCCTATTCTCAGGTTAATACATGTATCATTCAATTCTCAGTTTTAGGGTAAAGATAACGTAGGTTTGCCTATAACCCCTCATTCAGTCTCAGGCTTAACATCATCCTTAAGTAATTGCAACCAAACCCAAAACAGTTTCAAATGTTAAAGTAAACTCAGTTAACTGTTTTAAACTTAATTCAGTTTTAAAGATTATCTTGAAATCTCAGTTAATAGTTTTCGAAATCCTAGTTTTTAAACCAATACTTAGATTACATATGAACCAATTATTCAGTTTCATGCTTAGGTTCAACCCAAAATTAAGTAAACATTTAAACATATCCAAATCTCTGAGAAAATATCAAATCCAAACATCAATTCAAAAAATGGAACAAAATACAGTTTATACTTCATACTCAATTTCGAAATCCAATAATCAAATCGAAACCCAAATTAGATATGGAGGATAGTGTACAGTGGTGTCAGGTATGTGTGTGTACATAAGGAGGGCATCCACGTGTCCATACAACGGACATGAAGTGTCCAAAACGATAAAAACCAACATATCAGGAAATACAGTGTAGCCTAGGCCTCGTGCAGCCGTGTCGAGCTTGATTGGGCTCGACACAGGGCTCAAGACACAACGTGCTCGTGTACACACATAAAGGGGGTATAGGGCTAGAGGGTCGACACCCTGATTCGTGTCCTTGTCGTGTCAGGATAGGACACGAAGTGAGTATCAGAGGATAAAACCCGACTGCACAGTGACAATGCAAAACGTGTGCGTGCGTGAGAATGTATTCGATACTACACGTGGCCAAGTGTGGCTTGGGGGGTGACCTGTCAGTCACTGCCCCGACCTACTGGCCAAGTATTAGTCCACCACGTGCGTATCGTGTCCAAAAACTGTGTCGGGTAGCAGGGCATAGTGCGGGGTCATCGTGCACACGTTCGTGTCCAATTTTGGATATGAATCTAACTCGAAAGTGTGCTCAGTCATACAAAAAATTAAACCACATATATAGGGCTACAATCCTATTCAAATAGATTTCAAAAATATGAGCAAAAACCCTATTGAGGCATTTTATCAAACACATATGCAAGGACACTGATACGTGTCTGATATGGACACCAAACCAATACCAATTCCTACCAAACTCACTCTACAGTTAGGAGACACCTAGATTGATGCATCTATGGAAAGAAATCAGGATTTAGAGGTGATTTGAAGGGATTACCAATTGAAAGTCAATCTCAATGAAAAATCCCCAAATTGTGAAGTACCCTTCCTTAAGCAATATCCAAATGAGCTCCGCTCCTTGCAAGCTAGCCTCCTTCAACCTATTTTCCAGATTTAGAACCAATTACAAAAGATTGAGGTCAATTTGGTGGAGAAATGGTGAGGAATGATGAAATAGAAAAGAAATTAGGGTTTCCTAAAGTGGGATTTCTAAAGGAGGCAAGTGGTCATGAAGAGAGACTTTATAGGAAGAAAATAAGGTCATAAGTGGCTGTGGTAGCTGGCCAAATGAAGATCTAGGGTTAGGGTTTCTTATGGTGGGCTTTGGGCCAAGATTGTTAGCTAGCTATCTCAACTCCTTAGCCATAAGTCCAAATGTAAAACTCTTCCAATCCTCTCATGAAACCTAGCCACACTCAAGTCAACTAAGACCAACTTAAGTTAGATTAGTGTCCCACACCATTCTACCATGCTAACTAAGTCACCAAAGTCAAAGTCAAGCTCTAGGCTAGTCTCTATAGTCTCAACTAACAAAAGTCAAAAATCACAACACCAATGCAAAAAATAATAAAATAATTCACAAAAATCAAAATGACCAAAGTACCCTCAAGGCTAAAAAGTGGTAGAATTAAATCACCCTAATCACATGGTTAGGTTCCCATGGTCATGGTTAGTCTCTAGGTCAAGTAGTATATAGGGTTTCACTAGCAAAACACCAAAATCACAAATCACCCATTAAAATAGTTTTAAAAGAATTAAAAATTACCAAAAATCATAACATGATTTAAATCTCATTATTAAAAGTAAAATTACAAAAGTTCAAAATTACCCTCATTTAGAAAAGTGGGTGTTACTCGAATGAAGAATGAACTTTGACACAAACTTTTGAGGAGTAGGTGAAGAAAGAAATATTTTTCCTTCCCCCAATATTCCGACTTATAGGAATAGCCACGTCGAAAAGAGAAGACAAAATACTTTGGATGTCATGGGTTCAAAAAAGGTCATGATGAATGTTCGCTAGAAATGAGGAGTCATGATCACGCTTAAGGAGGAGACGGCTTAATGCATTTAATGCCAGAGCCTACGCCCGACGCCACCCTGGCAAATGACGTGATGTGCAGCACGCCTACAAAAGAACAAAAGTCATGCTTCTGTTCAAAGTATCCTGAGCTTGACTCAAGTTCGGAACACTTTGAAGGGGGTCTTATAGAAGCATGAAAAATACAGCATTCCTAGGAGCAGGCGGGTACCCTTATTAGCCTCCAGCTTCATACAGGCGCAGGCGATGAAACGCACAGACCAGCCAAAGATAGAGACATTCTTAGAATAAAGTTTGAAAAAGACTTTTTTATTAATCATGGCTATAAGGGTGTATCACAGAATTGTCGCAATTACATAGGAGAGAAACTTCATGAATCCTAATTTCAGGGATCAATTGCAAAGTCTTTGCTACATAAGTAAGAATAGAATCTCCTATAGATCCACGAGAAGGTTCGTTTTCACCGGGAAGCCTCCATAGTGTGATCACCATGGACAGAAAGACCAGAGAAGATGTATACAGTCTTTATCAATGTCTCCTCCCCGCTGACTTATAACATCCTCAGAGTAAATCATCTCGCCGCCGAGAGAAGCTGGGGCTCCAATATATACAGAAGCAGTAGAAGACCCAGACCACATCACGACGAAGCCCCACAGCCCTCAATGAGTGGGGCAGTGCACAGCCGACTGCTCATCGGATGGGCATCCAATCCTAACCCCGTAGTCAGGACATCCAAGACCTCCAAGACGTCGCCAAAGTCAAACTCCTTAGGGAGGATACTTGGATACTTCTCAAGAGCGGTGACGGCTCCTTCTACAAAGAGTTCTTCTAAAAGAACATGGCTCCTTCGAACGAGAGAATACCCAACCAACAACTGACTTATACAAGGCCAACGGCCGTCTTAAGCTAACTCTAAATCAAACATGGTGGTGAAGGGTGCCAAGAAGAAGATAGTGACTCTTTAGAGGAACACTTCCCCTTTTATAGGACCGAGAGTGGTCCAAACTATAGGCCACTTGGCCAACAGTCAAAATTCCCTCATTAATGGATTGAACCTAGGACTCGACACAATGGGTCTCAATTAATAGGCCCATTCAAGTGAGTCTCCAAACTGTTCAAATGCTTCTTAGAATTCCCTAATTAACGATGACAATTAAGAAGGAGTCTGCATTCAAGGGTAGTCATTTACCTCTCCTGAAATGAAGGCTTAAAAGCCAAGCTGTCTTCAACCGGAGACGCAGGCACCCCACTGTGTTCCTTTGCTTCCAAGGCGCAAACAGTACATCCCCCTCTCAGAAGCACATATATCTGCTTCGATCCAAGTACCTGATCCCTTCAACGGCCCTTTTTTTCTCAGCAAAGACTTGGAAGACACCGTTTGCCTCTAACACAAGCCCGACAGCTACTCTAAAGCACAGTAAAATGGTCTATCTGAAGGTACAACCTACTCGTCGCCCTAAAGCACAGTGAATTTACCTGAAACACAGCCTACTCGTTGCCTCTAAAAGCATAGAGGCCCCGTTGTCTTTGAAACATAATCCACTTGTCGCCCTAAAGTACAGAGGCTCCGTCATCTCCAAAAGCATAGTCTACTCATCGCCCCAGAAGCGCAACTAGCCTTACATGAAGCACAGACGTCGTGGTCCCATCCAATTGGTTTGCTTAAACTGCCTCTCTCAAAGATAGGATTGAGATTGATCAAGTTGATAAATATGAATATCCTATCAGATTGATTTAAATCTCGGACGAAGATTACACAGAATCTAAATCTGAGATAAAATCCCAAGACTTGTTCGGCTACATCTGAACAAGAAAATTGGCACACGCCATGTGTCACCTCCTTCGATTATTTTGATAACCACCAGAGATCTTATTTGAGGGGAATCTCAATACCCACCACGTGTCAGCGCCATAGAAGCTCGCACCGTGCAAGTAGGACAGATTCCTTCATATCTCGAAATCCTAATGCATATCGCATATGTGCCCCTCTACCTTATAAATATGAGATATTTCCCCAACAATATGATGGACAAAGAGAAGAAGATCCACATAATTATTAAAATCTTCAACTTCGGCATCCTCCTGATCGGCAGCCCTAGAGTTCCATCGAAGGCACTAGAAAGTCAGAGCAAGTCTCATATCATTATCGGACCGTCAATGAAGTAAAGGAGCCACTCCAGTTCTCGATCTCCACCATCACACTTTCCCAAAAACTTTTGTACTTAGACTTCTTTGCATAAGAATTGATTGTACTCTTTTTTTACGTGCATAATACAAAAAGTTTGTTCAACCTTTTGTCATGTCAAATAGAGCGGATGTCTTTCATCGACGGATTCTCCGGATACAATTAGATCAGGATAAACCCTGAAGATAAAAAACATACATCTTTCTGCACTCCTCTAGGGGTCTATTGCTACACAGTCATGCCGTTTGGTCTCAAGAACGCTGGTGCAACCTATCAGTGGGCCATGAGCACCATCTTCTACGAATATTTATGAAAAACAGTAGAATGTTATGTCGACTATATTGCTGTCAAAAGTCGTCTAAAGGAAGATCACATCCAAGGCTTAAGAACTATCTTCAATCTAATACGCCAGCATCAACTCAAGATGAATCCCACAAAGTCAATCCTGGGAGTCTCTAGTAAAAAATTTCTCGAATTCGTTATTACCTCTAAGGGTATACACGTTGACCCTGAAAAAGTCAAAGTCATTCAAGAGATGCGTCCTCCACGCACCCTAAAAGAGCTACAAGAATTCCAGGGATGGCTTGCGTACATTAGTAGATTCATATCAAATCTTTCTGGATGCTGCAGAATGTTCACTCAACTAATGAAGAAAGGTGTATCTTTCATTTGGACTGAAGAATGCCAACAAACATTTGAAGACATAAAGTGGTACTTGATGAACCCTCCAGTCCTAGCGCCTCTAGTCATAGAAATACTTTTCCTGACGTATGTTAGAGCAATGGATCATTCTCTGGATGCCCTACTAGCCCAAAAGAATAAAGAAGGTCATGAGCAAGCCATCTATTATCTCAGTCGTACGATGATCGGTGCTGAACATCGATACAGCCCAGTAGAAAAAGAATGTTTAGCCCTGATGTTCTCTTTCCAGAAAATGCGACATTATACCACGGGCTAGACCATTCATGTCATATCCAGAATCAACCATCTCCTAGTCTTGATGAAGAAACCCAGTAAACTCAATTCCAAACTCGCTACATGGGCTATATTGCTAGCACAATATGACATGGTCTATATCCCATAAAGGTTTATTAAGGGTCAAGCCTTAGCTGATTTCCTGGTTGCTTACCCAATTCCTGAGACTTCTAAACTCTATAAAGATATAACTGATAAAACT
This sequence comes from Iris pallida, assembly GCA_029216955.1. Taxonomy (NCBI): domain Eukaryota; kingdom Viridiplantae; phylum Streptophyta; class Magnoliopsida; order Asparagales; family Iridaceae; genus Iris; species Iris pallida. Next base: position 15,304,169 of record JANAVB010018199.1, on the reverse strand, counting down.
CAGGAATCTAACATGACTTCACTAGGAATCCCTGCTTGGCGTCTATTCTTCGATGATACATCCAGAATCGGACCCAAAGGCACTATCATTGTTGGAGTTAGAATTATTATTGTATCCTCCGAAGGACTGGCCATTCAAAGAGCCAATTCCCTATACGAGCCATGTTCTAACAATGTCGCTGATTACAATGCTCTACTCATCGGCATCCAATTGGCTAAACAGTTGGATATCGAATATCTTGAAATATACGAAGACTCTAAACTGATTGTCAATCAGGTTAGAGACACGTACGAAGTTCGGCATCAAGATCTCATTCCATACTATGAAGCAACAGTCAAATTGGCTGTATCGTTCAAAGGCTTCTTCATTAAACATGTACGTCGAGCTTGCAATACAGAAGCTGATGCGCTTGCTAATCTAGCGGTAGTATTAGCGATCCCTGTGAAAAGATAATAGATGATCGTCATCGCTAACATGGAATTATTCTGCATCGAGAATAATTTGCATCTGGAATCCAGTAATTTAATCAAAATTTGCACTACTAGCGAAGGCTGGAGCGCTCCTTTCATCGACTTTGCGGTACATGACATACTACCTGAAGATCCCAAAGAAGCCATAATAATCCGTCAGCGATCACTCTGTTTCTACTACAATTATCCCTCCAAAACATTATATAGGCGATCATTTGACGGTATGCTCTTACGCTGCCTTATGGGAGATGAAGCAAAATAGATATTACGTGAAGCCCATGACAGTGTCTGTGGTGCACATTAGCCTGGTCCTAAGCTACAGGATCGGATCCGACGCATAGAATATTATTGGCCAACCATGGTATCAGATGTTATTGAATATTCAAGAAAATACCGAGCATGCCAAATCCATATGGATTTTATTCATCAGCCATCAGAATTCTTGTATTCGACTACAACATCATGGCCCTTCGAAGCTTGGGGCATGGATGTCATTGGTCTAATTAATCCGCCTTCATCCCATGGACATCGGTTTATCCTAGCTATAATCGATTACTTCTCAAAGTAGTCAGAAGTTATACCTTTAGCCGAAGTCAAGACAAGTAGTGTCATCAATTTTATCAAACATCATATGATCTACAAATGTGGCATTCCTCGACAAATTATCCATGACAATGGACCTCAATTCATTAGTCAGAAGTTTACTCGGTTCTGTGATGACAATAGGATCAAATATGTTGCTTCTACAGCCTAAAATCCTGCTGCTAATGGTTTGACAGAAGCAATCAACAAAATGATCATCAAGCTTCTTAAGAAGTTCATTTCCACCAATAAACATAACTGGAGCAAAAAGCTTGGAGAATGTCTATAGGCCTGCCGTACTACCGTACGCACTCCGACTGGCTGCACACCTTTCTCTTTGGTGTATGGATGTGAAGATGTCCTACCATTGGAGATTCAAATTCCTTCTCTAAGGATTGCCATTGCCAACGAACTCATAACCAAAAATAATGATTGTCTTTGACTTCATAAGCTTAAAGTGCTTTACGAGAAGCAGCTACTAGCTCAACAACACATCGAGCTATATCAAGCCCGTATCTCAATAGCCTTCAACCGTAAAGTCAAAGTACCAGCATTTAAAAAAAGCGAGCTAATCCTTACTGTCAGACGTCCTATGACTATGACACACATAAATAAGGGCAAGTTTAAACCAAAGTGGGAAGGTACCTACATCATAAACAAAGTTTTCTCTAACGGAGCTTATCAACTGTCAGGAATGGATGGCCGAACCACTATGATACCTATCAATGGTAAATTCCTGAAGAAGTACCATGTTTGAAAGCGTGTACTATATTTTCTGATAAATATTGTACATACTTCAAATATTTGAATCCCCGTCGGAGTCTACCCAGATCTAATGATACATCATCGTTGATCCACAATATCTACTACATCATTACAAGCATCATCTTTTGAAACCCAGCTATTTTAAAAGATATCATATTTTTGAGTCCCAATTGGCACAAGGATAATCAATAGATTTATGAATTCACGTCAATATTACCTCTGAATTCTGCTACCTATATTAACGACTCGTCTCGTCCATATTACCGTTGATGATGTCGTCTCAGAAATGACAATATTTTAAGTTATATTCTGTCATGTCTACATTACCTCTAAACAGATATAATAAGTATAGTTAATTTCAAGAGATATGTCATGTCCAGTACATCTGAACATATTTCTTACTCATATCTATTGCTTGTGTCTCAAACAGATACGTAATAAGTAATAGAGCCACAAAAAGATTATCAGTTTTTATTCAATGATGTAAAAATTATTACATTCATCAAAATGTTTAAAAAAAGTTATCACAATCTGATAATTTTATTTCGAAGGCTGGGTACTAAGATCGGTGATCAACCTCTTCAAGGATTCAACTTGCTTCACTCTGGAGTCAATCACCCTTTGTCGGGCAAAATTTCTTCCGGACTCTGTGTCAAAAGGTTGTAGTGAGTTAACTTGGCATTCAATTTCTGAACCCTAAACTTGGACGAATTCATCTAGCTGCCTCATTTGATCATTCAGATGACTTACGGCAACTTGATGCAGTTTAAGTACTTCTTCTTCATGCTTCTTGGCTATTGTGATCGCCCCACAAAGATTGGTCATCTCAGCTTCCATCCCTTAAAGACAAGTTTGGCATTCAGTTGCTTTTTTCTCTTTCTCTGTGGCTTTAGTCTTGTAACGCTCAATGGTAGAGGTAGTTTCAGTAACGCTCGTCTCCATTTCTCCAGATCGTACTGTGAAGGCAACTACAAAATCTTTCAAAGCTACCTGTCGTGCTTTATATTCATGAGCCATTGCCTCATATTCTGTATCTACGAGCCTCTGGATGTTGTCTCTTGTCAAATCCTAATAATATTTGATAGGCTCTTCAAGTGCATCTAAGATATGCTCTAAAAAGCTGACTCTTTCAGTATCACCGATATTGTGGATGGCTTCAATGGCAAAGGAAGCAGTTCTCCTTACCGATTCATAAGGGTGGCTTTTCTCCAAGGTTATCTGAATAAGAGTATTCAATGAGAGAGAGAGAGAATGAAGGCACTTGTATAAGTCTCTACGAGGCTATTTGTTATTGTCGATACGCCAGGTGTTGCCACTTCGCCAACAATTCCTCTTTCTACAGAAGATGGATTAATCGTAGCTTGTGCACCAGCAAATTTTGCCGCAGGCATCCTTGAAGAGCTTCTTTTGGTAATATGAGTCCCCAGGTCCAGGAGAGCCATGGTGGAACTGAAGCTGAAGGTCGTAGACATCAACGGGGCTACAGCGACGGTCCCCACGTGACCCTCTAAATCAAAAAGCACAATTATTATACATCATGTCAAATAACATCAAAGGTACAATGGTAAATAAAGTCATAAATTTACCTAATCCCGATAACACATATGGAGTCTCACAAGGTGCAGTGTCTCGTTCTGTAATAAGCATCACCATGGTGTTCTCAGAGACGGCCGCCTAACTACTCCTGGCTTCAGAACCACCTGACATAAAACGGCTGCTGTCAGCCCCTAATTCAGCTTGGACACCTGGGGTTTCTACCTCTGCCCCTTCCGTTCCAAAAATATATTCAGCTGGGGTCTGAATCCCCTCAACATCAACTTCTTTAGGGTTTTCATCACCCTCGATATCAACATCCTCCTTCCTATCATCATTAGGGATCTCATCACGCTCAATGTCGATATCTCCTTCGATGCCAACATCTTCATCCTCGCCTTCATTATCACCCGGGCCTTCGTTTCCTTCGACTTCGACATCAAAGTCTTCACCACTTGACAGTTCTTCGAAGCTCTGATTAGCATAACTAGGGCTTTAGTCACTATCATCTTAGTAACCGTCAACCTCAACAATAACTTATCTTCCTGGGCCACCAAATCCTGGGTCAATACTTGAGTGGGAGTTTTATTCCGACCAGGATCAGAAGCAGTGTCAATCAGATCCTCTTTGATTGGATCAATACTAATATTGTAATCTAGCAGCGCTTCTATCATCCTCCCATCTTAAGAAGGTGCTTTGCTCGAGACAGGAGCTGTAGGAGTTTGAGGTATAAAAGATGCTAGAATTTTAGGAGGTACTACCACCTTCTCACCATGAACTAAGGTTACTCCTTGGAGGGTGGTAGTTCTCATAGCTGAATGAATTATTGGCTCTGTATCAGTCATAGAGGGGACATTCATTGAAACAGCTTGAGTTGGCTCACTAGTTGATGGTGATGTCAAACCAGCTGCATCAAACGCCGCCAATGTCACTGGAGACAAAGGAACGGTGAACCCAACGATTGATGGTTCTGAAATCGCAATACTAGAAGTATCCGCTACATCAGCTGGAGCTAGTGCATTGGTAGTCGAAAGTTCTAGAGATGAACATATACCAATACAAATTGCCACAAGATCAACATTAAGTAACTCTTGCTGAACAGAAAGAGTAAAGACATCACCTTGTGAAGAAGAAATGCCTCCGGGCGACATCAGCTATGTCCTTTGGCCAGGAGAATATTCTGGAGAAGAAGATGCGAGAGAAACTGTAGTCTTCCTACCCCGAGCTTTCATGGCCAATAGCTTCCTCTTGGCCAAATGCTTGAATAACGGCTGAGAAGACGCTACAACCGTCTCAGTGAGAACAGACGGTTGAGGTTGCATTTCTTTAGGAGCAGGTTGTTCTTTGCTTGTCTCCTCTTTAGCCCCTATACTTTTTCTTCTAAACGGAGATGGGGTTGATCCCCTGATTGAAGTAGTTATGCCAGCTGACGAACCAGATTCTATTTTCCATGTCTGGAGTCTTGTCCTGACTCCTGGCTTCTCAACATCGGTTATCTCTTTTATCTTTTTCTTCCCCGTAGCAGGAGAAGTATGAGTATCTTGGGTTGACTAGGTAGAGACCCTAATCTTTTACTTTTTTGTAGCCTTCTTGGCAGGAGATTTCTTTTTACGCTTCTTGAGAAGGCCACTAAAGGGATCCTGAACTTCATCAATGGGACCTATATTTATAATTTCTAGAGGATACTCAACAGGGGCATTCTTTTCAGCTTCAGTTAAGTTTATGGTAGCCGCGTCCCAATTGAATGTTTTTTGCGTTCCGACGAAGCTATCATTTTGCGAATAACCTTCAAAGAAGGTGTTTGTTGAAGTATAAAAATGTGCGTATGAACTAAATATACACGGGCTGTTTTCAACAGTGGTAGAAGGCATAGTGAATAGAGCCCGTGTACCTCTCACATTATAGTATCTCCATCCAGGGACACCATCAATTAAGTGCCTAAAAGCTTTAAGACATGTCGTCGCATTTTCGACATGCAGTTGGACATAACCAAATTGACGAGCGAAGCGACTTGGCAAATATGTCTCCAGATAGAAATTGTTCTCAAACCTATATACCAGGTGTGAAGGCCTGATTGACTTCAAAAAATTAAAAGCCCCAGGAGAGGGGCAAGAACTAATGGGCTCTAAATCTTGGATAGAGGCAAAAGTTTTTATATCCAGGTGGAGGAGGGGTGCAGAAAAATTTCCAGTCTACGCCCATATTTAATACTTTTTTTTGCAGTCAAATAAAGACATAACCTTCCATTTGGCTTTAGCAAATCTTCTGATAAAGTTGCCTGCTAACGCTCCTCCAACTCCAAGATCAGGATCCATCAATGGAGGGTAATGCAATAACAACCAGTCGAACAGATATGTGTATGGCATGTCGGTGCGAGGATATTCCTTCCGATTGTTAGGTTTTTCCATCAAACCATCGATAAAACTTCGGAGTCTTGCATTCAACCGAATGGTCATTACGGACAATATGTCCATTTTTTAGCCAACTACCAAACGCACTGCTGCAAACAGTACGCCGTGATTGATTCGGTCAATGGCACTGGCACCTGGGATGAAAAACCGTCATAACTACAGAGAATGAAAGCCTACTAAGGTGGCCTCTGGGGATAAATTGATGCCAGTCTATTTTATATAGCTTTCCAGAGGAGTATTGACCGCGTAACCATTCCAGGGTTTAGCTAATTCTGTGTCAACACGGTCATATTCCTCTATAATCCGAGAAATGGTTTGAGCATCAAGTGGCTCAAAGAAGCTAGGCGTACATTCAGACTGATCTTGTGTTGACACAAAATCACAGTCAACCAAATATTGATAAAATTGACAATATGATACTTGTCATAATTCAATATGACACATCAAGACTGAACTCAGTACAAGACGGACTACGGCTCGTACCTGCAGCATACTTTGTTTCGAGTCTGTATTTTACATTTTTCTTGAGTCTAGATAAATGTAAACTGAGTTGCACCGAGCAATTTAGGCCTTTACCTATGCCTATACCTTAACCCAAAAGCTCCACCAAACCAAATTAGCCCATAAAGCCCAATGGACCAATTCTGTCTTTTGGAGACAGAGTTCGGACCGAACTCTGCCTCCACACAGAGTTCGGGCCGAATTTTGTCCCATAAATTATAGGACCCTAATTTTTAGGGTTTGCTATATGCTAGTTGTCCAACGGCCAAAAATTTTAATTCTTGACCCAGAATTCTGGCCGAGTTTTGCCTATCCAGAACCCTATAAATAGGCCTTGAATTCTCACTTTTCAAATCATCCAATCTTCTCTTATCTTCTGTCTTACCCTTCTCATCTACTAGCCACAAGCTCTCTATGCCTTAAAGTACTCAGTGCTCTTCAGTTAGGAGTTTGTGTAAGAGTTCAAAAAGTCGCTTGGAAAATTCTAAGTATCGCCACTGCGATCTCTGTAAGAAGTTGACATGCTCTTCTAAAGAAAAGGCACGGGGTGTAACTACTATTTCTCAAATAGTAGATTTAATCCTGAGCTAGAGTTCTCAGGCCTGTACTAGTCCTCCACGAGGGAAACCAGGTTAAAATTGGTTGTGTTTGCGTATGCTTTCTCGTGCTTTATTTTTTCGCATTTAATCTGATTATTTACTGTTGGTGAAAGAGTTTAATTTTTAATTGGATATTATTGTCATAAACTCTATTCACCCCATCTAGAGTTGCCTATTTGTTCTTCAATTGGTATCAGAGCTCTGTTCTCTCAACAAGGACTAACATTCTAGAGCTGATCCATGGAAACCACACAAGCCATATTTTTCAATCACGGTGAAGGACAGTCAACTCATAGGCCTTCCCTATTTGATGGAACAAACTACACCTATTGGAAAAAAAGGATGAGTTTTTATCTCAAGTCGCTAGACTTTGACCCGTGGACCATTGTTACCGATGATTACAAAAAGCTCGCCAGAATAGTTGTCAATGGTGATCTCATTGAGAAACCCCACGAAAAATATTCTGACGAGGAAAAGAAACATGCAAGTCTAGACGCGAGAGCTATTAATGCTTTATTTTGTGCAATAGACATGAATGAGTTTAACAGGGTCTCAACATGCACCACCTCTCACGAAGTATGGAGACTTCTATTTGTGACGCATGAAGGAACCACCCAAGTCAAGGAGTCGAAAATAAGTCATCTCACACAAGAATATGAGGTGTTCAAGATGAAGCCCGATGAGACGATCACACAAATATTTACAAGATTTCTCGACATCATCAACCCCTTGTCATTTCTCGGCAAATAATATACAAATCACGAGAAGATCCGCAAGTTACTTAGGGGGCTACCAAAGATTTGGAACCCTAAGGTAACGGCTATCATAGAAGGCAATGATTTCACTACAATGTCTATGGAGACTTTGATGGGAAAGCTGATGACTCACGAGCTTGACCTCAAAGACTTCGAAGAGCCTGCTCTAAAGGAAAAAGAGATTGCCCTTAAAGCTCATCGTCGAAGAGCTGATTCTGAAGAGACTGATGATGATAATTTGGAAGGTGATGATCAAGCTCTCCTTGTCCGCAACTTCAAGAATTTCCTTTGCTTCAATCGAAAAAAGAAGGACCGACAAGAAGATGACGAAGAAGAGCCAACATGCTACGGCTGCAAGAAGATGGGACACGTCCGAAAAGACTGTCCATTCGCAAAGAAAAGCAATCGATATGAGAAGCCTTACAAGAAGTCTTCCTCAAGAAAATATGCCAATACTAGTATGTGGCATAAAAGCGAAGCTAGTGACTCCGAGGAAGAAAATAACTCCCCTCAAGACACCGCCAATGTATACCTAATGGAAACATCCGATAGGGTAACCAGCAAAACTCTCGATGATTTCACTTTTGATGAACTTAGAGATGCATTTAATGATTTACTAAATGACCACAAGAAAGTCATTAGTAAATATAAACATGCCAAGGAGAAGATCAAAAGTTATGAAATCGAGATTCAAAAACTCTCTTCTTTACTTAATAATATTAGAGACACTTCACACTTCACCCACAGAAGTTACTAATGAGGTGTCTAAGCTTAAATTAAGCCTACATGATGCTGAAGCACGTACTGAAAAGCAAACACGTGAGATCACAGCGCTCAATACTGAGCTTGCTGAAGAAAGGAATAGACACAAGATCTCTATTACTAAAATTTATGGTTTGAATGCTAAGTATAATGAACTGCACGCTGCCTCTAAGAAATTAGAGACTAGATTGGGAAAAAAGGTTGCTCAACCTCAAACACAATCACATGAGACACACACAAAGCACAACACTACTCAAAATAGTCAAACACGTCATCCACCTGCAGCACACAAACATGCTTACATATACACCCACTTCCATACAGCACACAAACCACATGCACGTAGAAATTATTCTCATAACTATCATTCTACTGTGACACACAATCACCATGCTACACATAGATATAATCATCACTATAATGCATATAAACAAAATCACCACCATACTGCATATAGAAATAATCATCATCTTACTGCCACATATAGTCATTATCATGCTGCTCCATACCACTCTTACCATGCTACTTATAGACATCATCAACATGCTCCAAATATAAATAGGAATGCTATTTGTACCTATTGTAGATTACATGGACACATCTCACCACAATGTAGAATTAGGAGACTAGTAGATATAAATCTATATGCATGGGTGCCAAAAACTAACTTTTCAGGACCCTCAAGAACATGGGTACCAAAGGTCACATCTACTCTTGATGTAGGTGGACCTTCCCTCCTCAACTAAAAGTAAGTGGATTCTCGATAGTGGATGCTCGCGACATATGATGGGAGACACAAATCTTTTCGCATCACTATCGATGAAGAAAGAAGGCTATGTATCCTTCGGCAACAACCTAAAAGGGTATATCATAGGTAATGGTACTATTGGTCATCCTCCTTCTCCTATAACAAAGAATGTCTGCATAGTGACCGAGTTAAAGCATAACCTGCTCAGCATAAGTCACCTTGCTGATCATGGATATGATATTAACTTTGGACAAAATAAATGCTACATCTATGATAGGTCAACGGGAGACATCACTTTTGAAGGGATAAGAGAGGATAATATTTATATTTTATATCTTTCTAGAGATACTAACAGTGCAGGGAGATGCCTCTATGCCCACAAGGATAAGAGATTGTTGTAGCACCAGCGTCTTGGTCATGCCAATATGGATACAATATCCAGGCTGTCGACTAAGAAGCTAGTGAGAGGCTTGCCCGACATCACATTCAAAAAGGATACGGTATGTGCCGAATGTGAGTTAAATAAGGCAACCAAGTCCTCATTTCATTCCATAAATATTGTAAGTACAACTAGACCCTTGCAATTACTTCACATGGACTTATTTGGTCCTAGTAGAGTAGCCAGTCTTGGTGGTAAACTCTACGCTTTTGTTATAGTAGATGACTTTTCTAGATTCACTTGGGTTTTCTTTCTTACAAACAAAAGTGATGCCATTTTTGTTTTCAAAATTTTTGCTAAAAAGGTTCAAAACAAATAAGGCTTCATGATTACTCGAATCCGAAGTGATCATGGAGGCGAATTCGAAAATACCGATTTTGAAAAGTTTTGTGATTTAAATGGTTTTGATCATGATTTTTCTTATCCTAGAACTCCTCAACAAAATGGTGCTGTGGAGCGGAAGAATAGGACTCTTGGCGATATGGCTAGAGTCATGCTGAATAAATTTTCTCTTCCGAAATATTTTTGGGCTGAAGCTGTCAGTACAGCGTGCCATATTTTAAATAGGGTGCTTATTCGACCTATTACGAAGAAAACACACTATGAGCTTTGTTTTGGAAGAACTCCAAATGTTTCATATTTTAGAGTTTTTGGTTGTTGATGTTTTATCCTTAACACCAAAGACAACTTAGGCAAATTTGATGCCAAAGCTGACGATGGTATATTTCTTGGATATGCTGCCAAGAGCAAGGGATATATAGTGTTTAACAAATGCTCGTTAATTAGAGAAGAGTCTACAAATGTGACTTTTGATGAAGATAATAGTACAACAGCCACTCCTGACGATGATATTGAGCCATCAACTTCTACGCCGATGAATACCACTACTAAAACCAATTCTCCGGAGGGCTTGCCAAAAAAATTCTCTTTCAAGCCGTCACATCCAGAAAACTTGGTCATAGGTGAGGTTTCACGCGGAGTAAGTACTCGATCATCGTTAAGAGACTCCATTGCTAGCACTGCCTTTATTTCACAAATTGAGCCTAAAAATGTTTCAGAAGCTTTTAATGATGAGTTTTGGATTTCTGCCATACAAGAAGAACTCAACCAATTCGAGAGGAGCTAGGACTGGGAACTTGTTCCTAGGCCAGCTAATCATTTGATTATTGGTACGAAATAGGTTTTTCGCAAGAAAGTAAATGAAGATGGTTCAGTTACACGCAATAAAGCTCGTCTAGTAGCTCAAGGATACAACCAAGAGGAAGGTATCGACTACGATGAGACGTATGATCCTATTGCTACACTGGAATCTATTCGGATGCTTTGTGCATTTGCTAGCTTTCAAAATTTTAAATTGTTTCAAATGGATGTTAAAAGTGCTTTTCTGAATGGATTTATTAAGGAGGAAGTTTTTGTAAAACAACCCCCGGTTTTGAATATCACAAATTTTTCGACTACGTTTTTAAACTCAAGAAAGCACTATACGACCTCAAACAAGCCCCTAGAGCTTGGTATGAACACCTAAGCAATTTCTTGCTAGATAAAGGTTTTTTAAAAGGGAAAATTGATACTACACTGTTTATCAAAAGTTTTTAAAACACTATTCTTTTGGTACAAATTTGTGTAGATGATATCATATTCGGTTCTACTAATGAAAATATTTACCAAGATTTTGCTAAGTGTATGCAGAATGAATTTGAGATAAGCATGATAGGGGATCTCACCTACTTTCTTGGATTGCAAGTCAAACAAACTTTGCAAAGAAGTTTCATGAGTCAGTCAAAATATACAAAGGATATGCTGAAAAAGTTTGATCTGGACAATGTCAAACCAATCAGCACCCCTATGGCTACTTCGACCAAGCTGGAACCTGATGAAAGCGGCAAACCGGTTGACCAACGTAAGTATCGAGGTATGATTGGTAGTTTACTTTATTTAACTGCTAGTCGTCCCGATATCATGTTTACTATTTGTCTGTGTGCTCGCTATCAAGCTAGTCCTAAGGAATCACACATGTCCGCCGTTAAGCGTATCTTTTGATACCTTAAGGGTACTGTTACAGTGGGCTTATGGTATCCCAAATCTACATCCTTTGACCTTATCGGTTATTCGGATGCTGATTTTGCAGGATGCAAAGTCGACCGTAAAAGTACAAGCGGCACATGTCATTTATTAGACAAGGCTCTAGTCACTTGGTTTAACAAGAAGCAGAATTCTGTTGCACTATCTACAACAGAAGCTGAATATATCGCAGCTAGTCGTTGTTGTGCACAAATTATGTGGATGAAGCAAACCCTTGAAGACTACAATCTTTCTTTCATGCACATTCCTATATTCTGTGATAACACTAGTGTTATAAACCTCACCAAGAACCCTATATGTCACTCACGCACGAAACAAATTGAAATACGTCACCACTTTTTGCGTGATCACCAGCAAAATGGCACTATAAACTTAGAATTTATTGACACTGATCATCAGCTAGCAGATTTTTTTTACTAAACCACTATCCAAGAGCGTTTCAACTTTTTGTGTCGTGAAATCAGAATTTTGGATGAAGCTGTTATTCATTAAAGTAACCTGCATAAATATCGAGTATGTCTTGGTTCTTTACGATGAATTTGTTATGGGTACAAGCTGAAAGGGTCCTTCTGACAACAAGGCGTAAAAGCCTAAGCGACACGGTGCACTAGTCCTCAGGACTACCGCTAGCTAGGATCGGGCCCCTGCAGCTACCCCATGGCAGGTTCACCGTAATGAATTGGGTCATAACTCCTTGTTTATTACATGGTATACCTTGATTTATAACTTGCTCAAATCAAATTTTTGAACTTCAATTTTTTTTCTGCTTTAACTCTCTACTTCCATTTCTTAATCTTGCATATTCACTCTTCATTTCAATCTATCATTAGTTTTAAATCCTTTTAGCCTGTTTTCTATTCTGCCTCTATAATCCGGAATTTGGGCCGAACTCTGCCTAACACAAAGTTCGGGCCGAATTCGGTCTGGTCCTTCCAGAACCGCAAACGGGCTCAGCCGCTGATGTAAAGTTGATCCAATGGTCCCGATTTGTTCCGACCATTCGAACCCCTAATATTCTAACCGGGTTCTCCTTCTCTCTCTCCTCCATTGCCACCTTCCAAACTTCTCCAAACACTTCCCTTTCAAACCCTAACCCTAGTTCTTCCATCCTAGTGCATATCTCTTCTCCAAAATCAAGGAGAGGGTTTCTTGCACCATTCTCTTCCATCCTTCATCAACTTTTTGAGGTATAATTTTACTATTCTCTCCATCTCAATTTCTTACATTTTTCTTCATTATTCATGGCTCCCATGTTGTTTAATAAAGGAAAGAAGCTTCGAACCGAGGGTACGTCCACTTCGAATCCTCCTCGTTGTATTGAACAACCCATTGAACAACCTATTCAACAACCCATTCACCGGTTGTTCAATCCACCTCGTCCTATTGACCCCAACTCGTACGATGACCGAATATTTGTGTTACTAGACGCTTCCATTGAATGGTTTAGTAATTTTCGATCACGTCCCATGTATGCGGGTCATCCTATTAACTTCACCATATTTTCACAATATGATTCACTATTCCATGATTTATGTCTTGATGAACTTGTCACTACAAATTTTGTTATCTATCCCAATGCCATTCAAATGTTTTATTGCAATCTTACTCATGATGATACACGTTTATATTCACATGTTGCTGGCATTGACATTTCCGTTGATGACTTTGACTTGGCTGAATACCTTGAAATTTTGGAGCCCAACTCATGGGAGAAACTTGTCGAAGCTCGCAAGTTTCAATTCCCCGATGGCTCATCCCTAGAAAGCTTCAAGGACGATTTGTGTACACCTAACACACGTCCACGCAAGTTTCTTGCCAAATATCTTAATACTTATTTCTATGAACTTCATCGCATTGTCTTCGACACTATTCTTTCCAAAGCAGGATCTATTGATGAGGTTACATATTTTGAGATCTCTACCTTGTATCATCTTCATTTTTATGTTCCATTTAATCTTCCACGTACCATGATGGACTGGATGATTAATGCTAGGAAGAATCCCAGATAATTGGTCTATGCTTTCTATCTTCCTATGATTTTTTGTGCTTTTTATATTCCCCTTGATGAGTGTTAGTTCCTCCCTGCCCCTGCCTTCCTATCTAAGGCACGGCGGCTTCAGGCAACTATCGGCTCTCCTGCTGAGTCTGAGCACTCCGATACTCAGGCCGACGTACCTGCTCTTGGACATGATGCGCCTCCTCCTCCTGCTACTCTTGAGTCGATTTAGACTAGCTTCGCGATTGGTTCACTTTAGAGGATGGTTGCTGGACCCAGCTTGACTACCGTACCACACTGCAGATGAGTGCCATCAGCAACTCACTGCATGACATTCGGTATTCTATGTCTCATCATCTTTCTATGCCTATTCCTATGGAGCAGGACCCTACTCGCGATGGATACCGTATCGATGACCCTTGGGTCATACGCTATCTGGATCCGGATGCGGCTTTCGTGGACCCTCGTCGTTCATTTACTGATCCTTCTGACGATGCTAGACCTTCACAAGCTCCGTGATGGATGTGATCTCCTACTTGCTGCTGCTGCTGAGGATCTTATGTTTACTTTTTCTGCACAATGGATTTCTAGTTTATGTAGTTGATCTTTATTGTATTGGACTTATTTATGCTTTATGACTCTTGAGACACTTGATGCAGTTTTCTTTTAGTGTGCTTGCCAGTTATTTCCATTCTCTCGATAGTTGTGTTTGATAAATGACAAAGAGGGAGAATTATTTGATATTCACATTATCATCATATCATATTGTATTCTGTATCTATGTTGTTTTCGGGAAAGCTTGTATTTATCAGGACATTACACCAAAGCAATGTGTACGAGGGAGCTATTCCTAGTTTTGCACTAATTGCGGGGGAGCTATTATTTTTTAATGTGTCCAGGTATGAACATTGAATATACAAACATCATTTTGTCAATTATCAATATGGGGGAGATTGTTGACACAAAATTACAGTAAACCAAATATTGATAAAATTGATAATATGATACTTGTCATAATTCAATATGACACATCAAGACTGAACTCAGTACAAGACGGACTACGGCTTGTACCTGCAGCATACTTTGTTTCGAGTCTGTATTTTACATTTTTTTGAGTCTAGATAAATGTAAACTGAGTTGCACTGAGCAATTTGGGCCTTTACCTATGCCTATACCTTAACCCAAAAGCTCCACTAAACTAAATTAGCCCATAAATCCAATGGACCAATTCTGTCTTCTGGAGACAGAGTTCGGGCCGAACTCTGCCTCCACACAGAGTTCGGGCCGAATTCTGTCCCCTAAATTATAGGACCCTAATTTTTAGGGTTTGCTGTATGCTAGTTGTCTAATGGCCAAAAATTTAAATTCTTGACCCAGAATTATGGCCAAATTCTGCCTATCCAGAACCCTATAAATAGGCCTTGAATTCTCACTTTTCAAATCATCCAATCTTCTATTCTCTTCTCTCTAAAGCCTTATACAAGCCTTACCCTTCTTATCTAATAGCCACAAGCTCCCTAAGCCTCAAAGTGCTCAGTTCTCTTCAGTTAGGAGTTTGTGCAAGAGTTCAAAAAGTCGCTTGGAAAATTCTAAGCATCGCCACTGCGATCTCTGTAAGAAGTTGACGTGCTCTTCAGAAGAGAAGGCACGGGGTGTAACTACTATTTCACAAATAGTAGATTTAATCCTGAGCTAGAGTTCTCAGGCCTGGACTAGTCCTCTCCGAGGGAAACCAGGTTAAAATTGGCTGTGTTTGCGTATGCTTTCTCGCTCTTTATTATTTCTGCATTTACTCTGATTATTTACTGTTGGTGAAAGAGTTTAATTTTTAATTGGATATTATTGTCATAAACTCTATTCACCCCCCTCAAGAGTAGCTTATTTGTTCTTCATCTTGCACTTTAGGGTCTGTGTTATGACCAAAGAAGACGTATACCAACCATTTGGATATATAGCATGTAGCACCGCTCTTATACATATGCATGCAGGTTGTAAAGTGACAAAACAATTCATCTAGAACTACCACCATCCGAGGGTTCACTTTGGCCAAGGCCTCTAGCTTGTCCTCCGTTGGTACGTACTCTTCATAAGGGTTATCTTCTATTAGCAGACGCGAAAGAAATTGCATTTCATGGAGAGCAAAACCTAATTCTCCGTGAGGAGTGGCAAAGGTACCAGTCCTACTATTGTACCTTTCTGGTAAAGCCAGAATTGGAGTTATTTTGGATTCCACAAGAGGTAGTTAGAACGGCTTTGTAGAGTCCCAGTTCCTGTAACCTCTCACGAAAGTTGTTTAAAGTCCACATAGAAAGACGGTTCCAACGAACAATCTCCGGATGCACTAGGCCAGTTAGTCTCATGGTAGCATTATGAGTATATTCTCCTTCAGATGCAGCATACATCTTGGCAAAGATGGGTATTCTGACAGGTAGCATCACGGCCGCGTCATTAGACGGCATGCAACTTGGTCTCAAACTCCTTAAGCGGGTGCTATACTGATCAGAATTGCAGAAGAAGATGTCTCTATTGTGGTCCCCATGATTGTAACATATTCTTCCAACTCTAGTTGCTTGGGCAGGTGTCATATCCTATGACATCTTTCTTGGATAGCTAGCATGGGCATATTGCGATAGAGGCAGATTCCTTATCATTTCAGGCATATATACCAATATGTTTCCCCTTAGGCTCGACGGTCTTTTTTTGACTTGGGCTAAGAGTTTGTAGCTATAGCTTCTCTAAAGAGGAACGCCGATTTCTTATTAGGATTTCCGTCGTCAGATAGAAAGGGAGTACCATTTATCAGACACAGCAGAGTCTTATAGTCCTAATTCTCCAACGCAGTCCATTTGAGAGTTGGCTCGTCATATTATGGAAAATTAACGTGAGATAGGTTTTCTTGATACTCAGACACCTGGAAGGCAGAAGCCAATTTCTCAACATAAGGGTCTTCTTTCAGATCAACTGCAAAAGAAAATTCAGAGTTAAAATCTTGAAAAGTTTATTTCTTAACACCCTGTGACAATCATGGATGGCGCAGGATGAGAAGAACAGTCCTCAATTGGCACATGTAGAGTGACAGTTTTCAAGTCCAATGGCGCATCAGTCAGTCAGCACATGATTTGCGCATCACATCGAATGGCGTATCATGCTTAAGACATGACAAATGGCACATGGCATCATTTTTTATGGTTATTTTAGCTAACACTCTGAAAGAGGTGGCGCAAGTTACAGATGGCACAATAGCATTGTCCAACAATATGAAAGAGGCGGTCGATGTTGGCCCTTGATTGCGTTATGCGCGAATGGCGCAAGCGTTCGGTTGTCATATTCTCTGATCAATTTTCTCACCTTCAAGAGCGGGGATTTCCTCCTCAACTCTCGTCGACAACATGACATGATGTGGCACCAACAACGGGGGCACGCACGAAGTGGCTCCGGACACTTACTTTTCTTTTTCAGCTGCGGTTCTCTTTGGGACCATTTCGAGGGATTAGAAGTTTCGAAAGTTGAAGAAAATGTTGAGCTCGAGAAGAAGAGAATTTTGGTAAAAGTGTTTTCTCTCACTCCTATCGGCTATTTATAGCCTAAAGTCATTCGTAGTAGTCGCACGATCCGCACCCAAAACTCGGGGTCATATATGATGCTGTTATGCGCCATTCACACAGAAATCCTTCTTATTAAAACTATTTCACATTTTGAAGCTTTTCAAATTTGAAAACTTTGAAGGGGGTCTTGTTGAAGCCTAAAAAGTATCATCATCATCATGCACTACTCATAAATGGTGCCACAGAAAAAATCATCAAATGGTGCTGGCCATGAGATGGCGCAAGGCATTAGTTTGCGCTGGATGTAGGTGGCGCTGGCCGACATGTGGCAAGCTTCCTTGAGAAACTTAAATAATTTTCATAATTACTGATATCACGTCAGTCGAGGAAAATTTGTTCGAATCCAGAACGCGCTACGCTTGAGAAGATTGTGTCAGATTTGTCATAATAATTGACAGCTGCCTCGTACCATTTGTAGTTGGTACGAGATAATCAAATATCATTATACTAAGCAGAGTGCACTAAACAGCAAGTAGCGCTTGACGCCATTCAATAGTTGGCGCCATCAGATCAAATCATCTAGAAGCAGATAGATGATGTGGCACGCAGGCCACTAATCTTTAAGAACGTACACACCACACTGCCTATGACCAAGCGCATCTCTCTCATAGAATACCACGCATCATATACAGTTAAGTTAATTGTTTGCACGAGTGGGTGAAGGCGTGCCAATTACAGTGTGTGCCAATCAGGATAACTACTTAACATTTATCTCTAAACTCTATAAATAGAGTTTCAAATCACTTCAAAAGTATCACTAATGATCATAATCTCCTGAGCATTTGCTGCATCACTCTCCAAAGGCTTTCTTCTTTGACATTGTATCATCCAAGGGATAAAGTGATCGTCTTCAGATCAGATTCCTACGATTGTACTTCCCCAGAAATCAAATTGTACTCTAGTACAGACTCTTCACAGTTTGTAATCAAACTTTTGTTTTTGCAAACATCTACATTCAATGTAAACTCGTTGTTCATATGACATCATCATCCACCTACAGGGTCTATTATATATTGCTGTACTTCAATACTTGTTTGTTTCCAGCCATCAGATCCTCATAAGAAATATTTTACTCTTTCATGCATCAAGGGACAAGTGTTCATTCTTTATGCCTCAAAAATCAAGGGTCATAACTTGTTAATTCGAAACATGTCAAATTTTCTCAAGCACAACTGCACAACGTACTAAGGTCATCCATTTCTTCAAGCCCATTATCTATTTTTCGGTTGTTAATACAAGTCATCGCCTGAATCTATAATTCTTCTTACCCAACTGATTCAAGTCACCGCCTGAATCTATAATTCGTACCATTCCCAACCAAGGCATACATTTCATATTCTCGAATTCTCATTACCCAGAGCAATGCTAATTATCAGAGTTTAGCACGGTTCACCTAAACTAATCAAAATCTCGTAGCGAATTATCTGAACTTAATTATCAAGGGACACGCCTAGACGTTATGTATCAATCGTAATCCCAGCTACTACTCGATACTATCCAATACCACTCAGAGCTCAAGCCATACTCGACACAATATTTTTCTTCGCATCAAACTAACGTCCATTCTGGACTATCTATCTTACAGTGGTTATGCCGACCACAAATACCAATTCAATTCCCTCACATCCGTATCTGAAATATAACCAAGCCAACACTCATAACCCAACTCGACGATCGTATCGATTCTTATTCACTGAAGTCATGCACAATTTCTGTTCTAACATACTATGCCGTCACCTACTGTCGATTGTCATATAACAATCTTCTTCTATGTATCCCACACTTAAGGCATCAAGCACACAATACCAACATATTATTGCATCGTATTATTGTTATTCATTTTGGTATCATTAAGCATTCAATGAAGCACACACATCATAGCCCATATATTTAGACTTATTGTATGGAACACCCAGTAATTAGCCAGAAAAATCAATGTACTTTCATTCAAGGGATCAACTTAGATTAATTTGGAAGCAATATTGAATAATCGTGGAAGCACTTTGAGTCATCGTAGAGGCAACTTTAATTTCATCGTGGAAGCAACATTAAGTAATCGCGAAAGCACCTTGAATTATCATAAGAGCAACTTTGATTGAACAAACCGAAATAAGAATCCAAGGACGTAAAGACATGTGTTGATACCATTATGTCACATCTCGATCCCGGAGGATCAAAAATTAGCCACTGGGTATGATGCCGTACAAGTCTAGATTGTACTTGTACAAGGTAAAACTATTATATTTTTTTGGTATTTCTCAGAAAACAACGACAACGCAGCAAAACCAAGCAGATAAATTAAAGTCACACAAAATATGAAAAAATGAATCTCTTTATTGATAAATGCAACAGATTACAAGACTTGCCATTAAATAGAGAGATTACATCAGATTATATGACTTTCGATTAGCCAACTTTGAATCACTTTCCATTTAGGCATTATAACCAAGTATGCCGACTTTGCTTACAATCTCACTGGTTTATCTGAGTTACACTGTTCCATACATTATGTCCTGTATAGCAGAAGACATCGTCTCGTAAGAAAAGCTTCTGCGCACCCATTCGATTCATTGATGCCAAGCACTGATCAAACGATTTTCCCATGCAGAAACACCTGTAGTATACCCACAAACGTGGGTCTGTACATCATCTATGTATTGGCAAGCGATCCTGGCCTAACTTACCTAAGAAGAGAACACTAAGTAATCATGTTGTAGAACATTATTCAAAGTGGCCTTTCTCGTTGCCTTAGGGTCAATTAGCAGTTCATATCCAATATAAGTAAAGCATGCATTTATTCATAGCCAGCATAATATAAAGTAATATGATACACCCTTTGGTGATTTCTTATCCATGGTCATATAGCCATCCCCGTACATTTATAATACTTACTTAGCCTGCACAAGACATTGTTAGGAACAATATCATATTATCATAATTATCACCATTCATGTGATTCTTACCAACAGCCGACATCCTTTCCTGTATTTGAGTAATAACTTACTCTTCCTGCATAAGAGATCATTAGCACTGGACCTATCTATATGAAGGTTACTGACTACACGCCATCTTAGACTTATGGTTAGACGGCTCCCCTTCAATAGCGGGTAGCTAGCCCAGTTTGGAAGGTTCCTGAATCACCGTGCTACTACTTCAGCACTGTGCTACTACATCACCACGAGGTTCCCCTAGGACGAATCAGTTTTTGAGGCCTCGAAATACCGTTCGAGGAACCACCTTGTCGACAAGTTGTCCATGACCATGAAAATATATGCAACTTATCTATGAAGAGACATATAATGCATGATAAGGAAAACTAAGTAAATAAGCCATCATTCTCATTCGTATTGCCATCTTGCCTTAAGCCAATGCTCACATTGTCATCTACCCAATCCCGGGTCTTAGTGTAATCAACATTCTACATTGACGATAGGATAATAAAATTCTGATTACTCTATCTCTTTCCCATATCTTTGATACCGTACATCTTTTCAACCAAAACTTAATGTACTCAATGCCCAATTCTTGGGACTTAGCATCTGTTTAGCATATGTTCATCAAGCTGAGGCTCGACATACTCACTGCCCAAGTATTTGGGACCTTTCCTTCACCTGTCATGTATTTTATTGCAACAAGCATACAATTCATTAAAATAGTTCGCAACAACTTTTGGGTCATGTGATTAATTATCTTTCCGACTTTCATACAAGGTGTTATTCAGCAACTCAACAAGTAACATAGCATACATTCCTTTTATTAAGCATGAAGTTAAAGGATCTTCGAAGGGTTCAACACTACTCACTTTTATAAGACGATTCCTGCCATGATCGTATAGCCTTCCGAGCGATCCTTCACATAATCCTAAGTCCAACAAGGCTTCATCGAACCAACCATCATCATAAGGCATCTTGCGGGTCGGGGCACTACAATTAGCTTCCGTTTGGATGATCTTTATCCGAAGGATAACATTAGCATCTCCTATTTCCTTCGTACTAAATTTAGATGAGAGAAACTTCTGTCAATGTGAAGTTTTATAGATCCGTGCCCAAAAATTAGCATGTCATCTACATAGAGACACACAATAACACCTCTGCCATAAAAAAACTTGGTATATACACACTTATCATTCTATCTCACTTGTAGGCATTTTATTTGATGATTTTATTAAATTTCTCATGCCACATCAAAGCTTTCTTTAGATCGTATAGAAATTTCACCAATTTGCATATCTTGTCTTCAAGGCCCTTGATGACAAAACCTTCTAGTTATTTTATATAAATATCTTTATTCATATTTCCATTCATGAATGTTGTTTTAATGTCCATCTGATGAATCATTAGCTTGTGAATTATACCTAGAGCTATCAGCATCCTGATAGTTGTCATCAACGCAACTGGAGCATCTACGTCAAAATAGTCGATATTTTGCTTATAAGAAAACCCTTTAGCCAACAACCTTGCCTTAAACATATCAAAAGTTTCGTCGGCCTTGATATTCTTCATGAAAATCTATTCGTATCTGATGGGTTTTGCACCTCCTAGTATATTGACTATCACCCAAGTGTTATTTGATGTTATGGAGTCAATCTTATCATTAATTGCCTCCTTCAAAAATATCTCTGTTCTTCATCGTGTCAATACCATAATCCTACATAAGGTTATTTTCATCATTTAATATTCTTAATATATTATGCATATTTATTTAATTAATTATAGTGGTGGTTGTATTTATTAGTGAACTAGCCTATTTATGGGACCATTGGTTAGTGAACCCGATTAGACTTGTCATGACATTTGGACCAATATTTTAGATTAGACTTATTGTACTACTATAAAATTGGTTAACAATGACGACCAAAAATGGTAATTGATGACATTTGTTTGCCTGTCATCTACGTTACCGTCATCTTTATCATGAAAAATAATGACAGCTTGACACACATCATCTTTATCAATGAAAGATGACTTTTGTGCGTCATCTTTATTTATAAAAGACGACTTCTATATGTCATCTTTATTTACAAAAAGTGACTATTATCATGAGACAACAATGACAGCTTACATGTGTCATCTATTTATATAAAAGATGACTTTTAGGCTTCATTGTTATTTATATAAGATGACTTTTATCGTAGATAAACAATTATAGCTCAACGCATGCCATTATTATTTATGAAAGTTGACTTACATATGTAATCGTTATTTACAAACGATGACTTGTATACGTTATTTGTATTTATCAAGGATACAACAATGAAGGCTCAAACTACGTCATCGTTTTATATAAAACATGACTTATATGTGTCATCTATATTTACAAAAGATGACTTTTATCGAGGATACAACAATACATGTCATCTTTATTTTCATAGGATGACTTCTATGCGTCATCTTTATTTATAAAGAATAACTTTTATGTGTCATTAAATATTTATTATTATTTACAGTACCCATTTTTGTACTTGTATTGTACAATTTATTTTATTTAAAACAATATCCTATAAGAGAAAAACAAAAAATAAAAAAAATACTATGTTACAACAACCAAAGACATTTTATTTCATAATTATTCAAAGTCAACATTGAAATAAAATAACATTACTTCATTCTCACATACTTCAAAACATAAAATACCAATACTTCAAAAATTTCCTTAACGCATTATTCTCATACATATAGTCTTCATTAACAATATTCTGATAAATTTAGCCAGCTCTCCTTTTGTTTAATAAATTTTTTTGATAGAGTAATCCTTTCTTCCAACAAACTACAAAAACAAACACAAAAACAATTATTAAGTTAGTGACGTGATTTTATTACTAATCAAACCAATATTACATTAAGTCCAACTATTTCTCATATTTTTTTGTGGAGAGCCATTGAGGACTTGGATAGCTGCCATAGGTCCCATAAGCCATCAATATCTTCCACCTCCTTGAACAATAGAACTTTGTTAATATGGTTAACATTTCATGAGTTAAATTCACAAATTCCTAATAAAAAGTCAAGCCAAACTAGTCTTACGGAACATACCCATGGTGCCCATGCCAAACCACACATCAAAGCCTGCATACTAAGGGTTCTCTTAACATAACAACCTTTAATTAATTTAAGTTGAAGGTTATATTTCGTTTGGTTTGTTTCTCTTTAATAGGACATTTAGCAGGAATCTGTAAGTAGTCGAGCTTCTTCTAAACAAAATTCCATGATAGACATATTTGTCCTCACTGCTGTAAATTCAAGTATCAAAAAAAAATTGTGAAGCAAAAATGTTAGCAAGTGACATATCTAGGTTGGTTGCAGCTGCTGAATTTCATCTCATCTTATTGTGTATTTACATCAAGATTGGCAATACCATAAGATAAACAAATGAAATTAATTATAAATAATATTTAAGACAGAAAAAGACAACAAACCAATGATTTTTCTGAGGGCATACCTCATTTACACTACAAATAATATTTGAGATAGACAAAAGACAACAAAGCAACCCAATCATCGTATCAGCAAAAATATAAATACATAATATCTTACCATATTTTGTACCTCCAAGGAATCAGTTTTTGGCCCATCCGAAAGGGCTTCTGTTGCTATCTAAAAAAGAGCTTGTTAGTGAACCAGAAAAATAATGCACTCAGTAATACTTTGTAGCTATAAAAAATCTTAAAAACAAAAGAGTGCTTAGCTAGGACCATCTCACCTTCCAAAAAAAAACACCTAGTAAGAACCTTGTGAGAACAACATAGGCCTAGGGCATTTATTTCATGGGAAGGAGGTTTGTAGGAAACCCTTCCCACAACTGGCTCAGTTTTCCTTGTCCATTGTCCCATGGATTAAAGCACAAGTTGAGGCATCAAATTGTTTACAAAAGTTTAGAAGTAAAGAAAAGTAGTTTGAAATATATTCAATCATATGGTAGAAGTCACAAAAATAACCAGAGCAATAAATCATATGATAGGATCTGTATCCGACACGTATCTGGAATGATACACTCATAACTTAGGTCAATGTCTCATGATCCAGCTCAGTGAAGTAAATGTTATATGTTATCAGAGTATCAAAGCTCCTTCCCTTCAATTCATTCAAATTGGTCCAAGTCATTCAAATTGTTCTAGTCACATGCCAAGTCAAGTCCCATGTCAGCAAGTTGTAATCTATATTCTTCAAAGTAATATTTACAAAAAGCTATAAAAACAAAACACATATAAGATTCACCTTCAACTGTTATGGAGAAAGAATAATATGATATTGCAAAAGTAAAAAAAGCAAGATCATTTGATTAAAATATAGAATAATTAATAATGTGGGTATCAAAGAAATTCCATCCAAAAATGTAACAAAACCAAATCCAGTTCAAGTATTCATTAAAACAAAGCAAAAAAAAATCAAAATATCCATATTAAGATTTGGCAGATGGCATTTAATATTTAAAAAATTAAGCTCGATGATCTCATTAGCAGAAAATAAAAGCCAAATATTAATCATTTTAAGGAGTACACTAAGATAAGAGTACATCAAAATTTTGAATAGATATTACTAATCAAACTAACCTCTGATTAAAAACTTGAGCATGATCTGCGAAAGAACCTGTCGATAGAGCAGTGAACTACTTGGTAGATGGTAGAAAACTTGGAAGAAAAAAGAACACATATCATTCATAAAACAACATCAACAATAAGCATTAGACTCTAAGACGAGTAACTCGGATCAACTCAAGGACCTACATAATCTGATAGGCAATAACTATCTTCTAACCTTGAAAACAATATCATGTTGCAACTTGCATTTCAAACTACATTGTGAATTAAATCACTATAACTGTCCATGAGTAACTATTACGAGCTTTAATGCTCATATGATCGTATGACAAACCTCAAATCTTGTAGTTACTAACAATATCTGACATAACAAGCAAGCCAAAGTCCTTGTACACACAGAAGGCACCTCACATATAATAGTTACATATAAAAAACAACTTCCCTGTAGAATTGCTCAAACAAGAGTTCAAAAATGGACCTCTCAGTACCCTCTTCTCCTAAAAAGTTAAGAGAACTAGATGAAATATATTTTTGAATCTTCTTTACGGTAGGACCTTGAATTAGTCAATTAGAGGAGATTGAAGGAACTAAGGTTATAAATAGCGACCATGGACGAAACCAAAATTGTGAAATTTTATCCATGTCTTATAGTTTTTGCCAATAACAAGATCCAAATGTTGTTTAGGGGGGATTATATTAGAAAAGTAAGAGAAATGGCACATGTATGAATTATGCATAATTTTGGTAAAACAAAGTAGTAAGTTACAAGTTGTAACAGAAATTCCTTCATACATATGCTGATTTCAATTGTTAGTTAATCATGGTTGGAATTCAACTAACAAAATTCAGTTGAAGAAATTGTAAACAGCAACTTCCTTGATGATGAAAAGAAAATATGCACTAGAAGGTATTATTCCACATTTTTATCAGTAAATTAAAAGAACTCACAATTCCTTTGTAGATTTCCAAACATATCAGTCAACTGTCCATTAAGTTGATTATGGCCGAGATTTCTGCATTCAACAATCAAGGTGACAATGGTTAGAATATTATGAAATATCTATTTTATAACACAAGAAATCAATAAGAAAAAGAAAACTATTAGGTTAGAGTTCCATAGTGCATATCAACTTTCCATAAATCTTCTGCCACTTCTAGAACTTGTATAACTGAAATAAGATATAGAGCTTACAAGATTACTTTTTCCAGTTGCATTCTTCGAATCAAGAGCAACAATCTGATTACTCAACAACTTAGTCTTCAAATGTTAAAACATCTATATCCCGCTCTTCAGGAAACAATAAGATAATAAAGCAGAACCCTTCCATAGCATCAAGCGATCATCCTTAATGGGACACCAACCTATCAAATGTGTCATATGTATACAAACATCTCTATTCCTATTATATTTTGGAGAGACCATGTTATGTCTCATATGTACATGATACGGACATGACACAGACCGTGTCATGTCTAATACGTATTAGACCGTGTCTTGTCTAATACTAAAATTCGAAACCATGTGTCTCAGTGTCATACACTTGCACAATCAAGGGAGACGGAAAATAGAACTACAATAGACAGAACTAAGAAAAACATAATCGATTTCTCTTATTCCAGTAGTTAATCATCAAACAAATATTCGAGAAAAAGGAACATAGAAGGAAAAAAAGAGCCCGACTTCCCAAAATTAGGACCAAGTTGTGTCGTGTTGTGTCCGTGCAAGTGTTCTTGCAACATGAAACCACCACCAATTAACATCATCGACAATAACAACCAGCAGCAAGATTTTGAACCTTTCTGATCTTCACTGGTATTTTGTCGTCTATCGTGAGCTCCTCCTTGGTGACAGGTCCTATTTTCCTGCGTGTGTAAACAAATACCATTAAAATAAAATAAAAACAAAACACTAAGAAGCCTAATTTTTGCATCCATAACTCTAATATTTTGAACCGTGGCACATCAATGTGGCGCTAAATCAGCTGGCACTCGAAGTGGAGGCCAGACTTCTTGGATGCCATCGGATCCTTCGGCACCCCGCCAATAACTGGACGAAAATCGGATCAAGAAGTGTCAAAATCGACTAGTTAGAAATCAAAAAAGAAGAGAAATAGATAAGCTTACTCGCACAGATCATGGCGGCCAGAAAATATAGTTTATGGATTGTGAAGAAGGAGAAGATAGCCGCCGAGGTCAGCTTCCCACTTACTGCGGTCTTTAAGTACCCAAAACTCAACCACCACCGACTAGGATACCCGAAACTCCCTGTCGTCGACTTGAACGCAGCCGTCTTCAGCCCCACCACCCTCCACGGCGGATGTGATGGTTGATATAGGCTTTCGAATAGATGGAGTGGTTTCCAGGGTTAGAGTTTGGGGCAAGTAGGGAGGTTGTTGTGGCACAGCAGAAATAAACCCAAGAAACTCAGAGAAAATTCACAACCACAAAGACAATAATTTACATGGTTCGGCCAAGATGCCTACTTCCACAAATGAAGGTGATTTAGTTCTACCATGAAAAAGAAAATGAATTACAATAGCTCCCAACACTTCTCTTCTTACACTCAAGGACTCGATCTCTATCATAAAGATAGAAAAAAAAACTCTCTCAAATTTTTGTGTTAAACTTATTCAACAACTTTAACTCTCTTGTGTTGAACTTATTCAATAACTTGAGCACAATGAGATGTCTTGTGTTGAACTTATTCAACAACTTACATTGAGTACTCTTGGAGGGTGTCTATTGTGGAGAACCTTTTGACCCCTTTATATACCATAGAAATCCCATCCTATGTAGGCTTAAAATCCAATCTTATGTAGTATTATATATTGGAAATCCAATCCTATGTAGACTTACATATATTAGAAATCCAATCCTTGTAGGATTACCATATATATGGTCAAATCCAATCTTATATAGGATATGGTCAAAAAAGGTCATGGGCCTATTTTTGGACACTTTCCTTCATATCTCCACCTCGACAAGGTTTTACTATAAAACTGAGCCGACACACTTGTCCACAGCATAGGTTCACCAAATCAACCACTCGTCAATCCCGTCTCTAAAGGCTCTCAAGCAAAACTTCTCCACCTTGCTCTGGAGAAGCTTCCTTCTTCTTGTACACTCTCTTGCATCCTATAACTCGCTTGCCTTTGGACAATGGAACCAAATCCCATGTACAGTTCTTATGGAGACACTCAATCTCTTCCTGCATAGCCATCATCCAGTTCTCGCTGCTAGTATCTTTGACAGCCTATCTTAATATGGTAGGTTCCTTATCCTTCACTGATAGTGCATATGCTACCACATTTAACTGTCCATAGTGCTTTACCGGTTCCTCAAATTCATACATTTGTACTGGCTTGACCGATCTTCTTAGCCCAGTGGTAGCCAAGAAATCTTGTTGCTGGTGCTGCGCTTCTTCTAGTTGTTGCTCTTGTGGGGCTTGATGAACATCTTCAGAAAACTCCACCTCATCTGATGCATCCTCAGACAACTCAATCTCAACATTTTAAGATTTGCTAGATACACCACCATCTTGATCGGACTCATTCTTCTTGCTTGAACTGAAGGTTACCCTGTGCTGCTTGCTATAAATGCAATGCTCATAGAAATCCATACTTGGTTTCTTCAAGTTCTTCAGTAACCCTTGCTTGCTCAGTAAGGACAGGTCTTTCTTGCTCATATGTCCAAGCCACTTATGGCAAAGACGCATGCTATGAGACAAATCAGATGTATTGACTGCTAAAGTTTCAGTCACAATGCTTCCCAATAAGATATAAAGATTATCCTGTTGGTGACCTTTCATCACCACCAAAGAACCACGAACAACCCGTAAGACTCCACCCTCGGAGACGAACTTGTTACCATTCGAGTCAAGCATACCAAGAGAAATAAGATTTTTCTTGAGGTCGGGAACATGTCTGACATCGGTCAAAGTTTGCACAATTCGATCATACATTTTTACCTTGATAGACCCAATTCCAACAGCTCGGCTGGCATTATTGTTGCCCATCAAGACAGAACCGCCATATGTTACCTAGTAGAAAAAAAATTACTCCCTCTTTGGACACATATGGTACGAGCATCCGGAATCGAGAATCCAACAGTCACTCATATTGACATGTACCACCGAAAAATAGACTCCGTCGTTGTCAGCTTTTGAAGCACAGTTTGCTTCGTCACCTTCTCTCTCTGTCTTATTCTCCTTTTTCTTGTTCTTCTTCTTTGGATGAGTGCAATTATTTGCATAATGGCCTTTCTCATTGCAGTTGAAGCACTTTACCTTCTCAATAGGTGTTTTGGACTTAGATCTTGTCCTTCTGCTAAAAGATGCTTTATCGTTTGTCCTTCCTTTTATCGTCAAACCTTGGTCTTGGCTTCCATCGTTTCTTCCATTAGATGCCAATCTCCGTACCTCATTAGACAATAAGGCACTCGTAGCTTCATCTACAGAAATTGAGTCCTTTTCGTATAGTAACGTTTGAATAAGATTTTCATAAGAATCTGGCAAAGAAAATAACAGGATTAGTGCCAAACGATCATCTTCTTCATGTATGTCAACATCCTTCAAGTCGAAAATAATTCGATTAAATTTTGAAATATGATCCCGAATTGATGTGCCTTCCTCTATAACTAGTCTGTAGAGTGACTTTAACATATAAAGTCGGTTGGTGAGAGTCTTCATCATGTAGAGTGATTTCAACTTCAACCAGAGCCCAGCGACGGTAGTTTCGTCCTTTACAGAGTACACGACATCCCTTTCCAAACATAGGCGAATAGCGGCACATGCTTTGAGATCCATGTTATCCCAATCATCAACGATCATGACAACGGGCTTCTTGGATTTTCCCCATAAAGCCTTGTGAAGCTTTTGAGATATGAGAACGTCATTCATTTGGCTTTTCCAAAAGCCAAAATCATTTTTTCCATTGAACTTCTCAATTTCATACTTTTCAATCCTGCTTGACGGAGCCATTCAAGAATCTACCCAATAAATCTTCTCTAAGAACTTTGTCGGACACCTTGCTAGACTTCAAGGCTCTGATACTAATTTATTATGGCACAGCGGAAATAAATCCAAGAAACTCAGAGAAAATTCATAACCACAAAGACAATGATTTACGTGGTTCGGCCAATATGCCTGCTTCCACAAATGAGGGTAATTAAGTTCTACTATGAAGAAGAAAAAGAATTACAATAGCTCTCAACACTTCTCTCCTTACACTCAAGAACTCGATCTCTATCACAAAGATAGAAAAAAACTCTCTCAAATTTTTGTGTTGAACTTATTCAACAACTTTAGCTCTCTTGTGTTGAACTTATTCAATAACTTGAGCACAATGAGATGTCATGTGTTGAACTTACTCAACAACTTACATTGAGTACTCTTGGAGGGTGTCTATTATGGAGAACCTTTAGACCCCTTTATTTACCATAGAAATCCTATCCTATGTTGGCTTAAAATCCAATCTTATGTAGGATTATATATTGGAAATCCAATCCTATGTAGACTTACATATATTAGAAATCCAATCCTTGTAGGATTACCATATATATGGTCAAATCCAATCTTATATAGGATATGGTCAAAAAAGGTCATGGGCCTATTTTTGGACACTTTCCTTCAGAGGTTTTCTAGGGTTAGGGTTTAGGGTGGGAGGAGGAGGAGGAGGAGGGATTTGGGGATTCAAAGAAAATAAGGAGAAGAAGAAAGATGAGGACGAGGAGAAGGAAGATGATAGGAAACATGAGAAGGAGAATGAGAGAGAAATAAGAGGTTTTGATGTGTTTGCTGGAGTGGGGGGGGGGGGGGAATTTGAGCCAAACTAAAAAATAGAGCGAGCTTGGAAGAGTTTTGGAGGAAAATTTTGCAACTTTATAACGTCTTATGTAATCCAGCCCTAGTATAAGCCTAATATAATCAATCAAAAGGAAAAGAATAAAAAATAAAAATATTTTATTTTTATTTTTATTTTGATTATTCTCTTACTATATATATTTTTTAATTAATAATTTGTCTTTACCACAAAATATGTAGAAAGTACTTTTCAAAAGGTACTATCTGATGTATATATGACATTTGTGCATAACCTTCGTTATATACAAATGGACTATGGCCAACTAAAAATAGATGAAAATTTAGTTAAACTAAACTAAATTGTATTTAAATATATCAATTATTTAATTTTGGCTCTTTAATATATAGTATTATTTTTATTGATAAAATGATAAGTTTATTATTTTATTTTTACTTGAACTTTCACATTTTTTCGTTGGAGATAAACATGAGGAAGAAAAGATCAAAATATCCTAACCCAAATTTTAATAACTAATTATATTCAAATTTTATATTGTAAAGAACTAATCATAACTCTATTTCTATTATTGTCCACTCTCCAACCAACCGTGCAATCGACACTAGCATATACTTTTTTTTGTCAATTCTGGATTCAATCCAATAGTATCAATTTTTAATCAATATTTTATGACACATAACATGTCTCTATTATTGTTTAAACTAAATATGATTCTTAGCATTACTGTGCCACTGGTAGTCCCACATCTTTTCTTTCGTACAAAAAAGATGACATCCATCAAAAATTATGACCATTATCTTTTTAGTCATCATCTTAGTACACGTTTCATGACATTATTTTTTTAATGTCATTGATGAAGTTATTAATAACGATCATTTAATGGGCTTACATTAAAAGTATCATTAGTGACATTTTTTATGAGTGTCATCTATAAAGTGTCATTATTAACGATTTTTGTAGTAGTGTTGGGACTCAATTAAGTCGTAACATGTCGTGAATTGGGACTAGATTTAATTACCAAGTTAGGTTAGAAGCTTCCATTCATTAGCCAAACCTACGTGACAACCTAAGGGGAGCATTGTGGACATTTTACACTGACAAGACTAGGGTTCATATTGCCGGCCACTAGGAGGGGGTGTTCATTCAATTTATTTCTCATTTTGGAGCATAAAATCCTAGGTTGGTGCTCTTCCAAAAAATTCCCTTCTTTCCTCCATCAAAATTTCCACCCAATCATTTTCAATTTTTTTGTACTCTTCATCCAAGGAGCCTAGAAGTTTGGAGCCAAGGAGCACAAGAAGAGGAGGCTATTTGGCTTGAGGATTGTGTCCAACTTCTCATTTGTGTCCATTGGTGGTGCTACATTGGTAATACATCTCCTAATAGGTATACATCTAACTTCTTCCTATTTTTAGACCTTAATACATGCATTACACCATTAGGAAACCACATATGGACTAGGGGTGTGGAATCGATGACAACTCTAGAGGGGGATGAATATTGTGTAGCGGAAGAAATATCTCCAATAAAATATTAATGCAGGTAAAGGCAAATATAGACAGATAGTTAAATACAGTAAGTAAATAGTGAGAAGAAAGCAATACACAGACACCGAGATTTTTTACTGGTTTCTCTCTAAGAGGACTAGTCCAATCTCGAGTACTCATGCTCGACGTTAAATCGACTATTTGAAATAGAGGTTATACCGCGTGCTTTACTCAGAAGGACACACCAACTTCTTATACCGTTGTATTTTTTAACCGAAGCCCACGAACAAATTTTCACACTATCTGAATAGCTTGTATATTCTAAGCTTGTACTAGTCGAACACTTACAATCGGAACACATTGACACTTAGAAGAATGGGAGTTATCTTGGAAATGTAAAGATTGAAAAGCTCTTTGTAATATGAAGGATTAGAATGAATAGAGAAGATGAAGAATGAGATAGTTGTAAAATGAAAAACTCTTAGTAAAATGAAAAACTCTTCTCTAATATAGGTATTTTTTAACCAGAGTTCGGACAGAACTCAGTTAGGACAAACATTCAAATTTTTGAACGTTGGAGATCCAAAAGACTAGGTAGTCAATTTGACCAGGAGTAATTTTAGGTGACCGAGTTCGGCAAGAAGGATTTCAGGGATTATTCTAGTCAAGGATGGCTTTTTGGAGTAAGTTTAGTTTGGAGAGAAAAGGGTTTTGTTTTGTGAGAATGAACTTATAAATGCCAGTGATCCGACTCACAAAAATAACCTAGACTCAATAAATTAAAAATATATAATAATATAACAAAAGTTTTCTTGAGGAGATCGGCTGCGATCATCGGTAGTCTTCTTGCTTTACGTATCAAAGTCAGTGTTTTAAGTCAATTATCAAAATCAGGTTGATTATGACTACATGGGCCAACAATCTCCTCTATTTTGATAATTTGACAAAACTGTGATTGATACTTAACAAATGATCAGCTTGTTCAGAAGTAGGTTGGTACGGTACGAAAGTAGCTTGTTTATTGGTACATTAACATGCGCATAAGCTTGCTCCCCGCAATAAATGACCAAGTCCTGTCATCAGAACATTTGACATCTAGCAAAATATATCTCAAACCAAATTTATCAGAGCAATATGTAGTAGTATTCATAAGTATTCATAGAATTCTCCCCCGTTTGTTATATAATCAAAATGACAGAATTATGAAGTTACTCAGCATAGACGGAAACATATAGTGCATAAACTAGTAAAGCATAGAAGAAATCACATAACTAGAAATACAACATAGAGTGCTAAACTGTCTCAGAAAATAAAAAGAAACTAATACATGCCAAACTAAAATACTAAACTATCTCACATAACTAAAAATGCTTTGAAAAAAGCATATACCACTAATACATGGAAATAAAAAAGCAACTAGAACTAAATAGTGATACTGTATCACTAGATGTCATCCTTAATCATCATTCTCATCATCATCATCATCCGCTACCCGAGAAGGGTTTCCAGACTCAGCAGTACGGTGTGGATCATAGCGAACAGCAGCATGTCAAAATAGCACTGATCCTCCGGATCATCAATTCGATAACCGAGAACTGACTGGTCACGAGCCATAGGAATGGGGCCGCCAGGGTTATGAGAAAAATTGTAGCTAATGTTCCTCATGGTGTTGGTCATGGCCGGGAATTGTAGTATGGTACGGAAGTCCGTAGATGAAAATTAATCCATCATCATGGCCTGTAAGGACTCAAGAGTGACACCTGTAGGAGAATGTGAAGGATGGAAACTAACTGATGGGTCAAAAAAGGAGGAGGAGGTGGAGGAGCCTGTACTGCTAGAGTAGGAGCGACTCGACGGTACTCATGAAGAAAAACTTATGGTACATCTTGAGGACAATCATCTAAGACGATATCAAAATACTCAAAGATGTACAGAAGATACATCGCGTATAGAAGGTTTTGCATTTTCTTGTGACAGTGTTCCATAGATGTAATAAGAGTCTTAGGTAGACTAAACGAAACTTGAAAGTGGAGATGATAAATAGCAGAAAGTTCCAGATAAGTGATTTCATCTGTGGAAGTTTGTTTGGGAAGAATAGTAGAAAATACCATCCGATGCAAGTCGAAGAAATGGTCATTCATAAATATCGGTTGAAGACGACCTTTGGAACGTGGATTGATTTCACATAACGGGTCATAAAATGAATCAAAAGTCATATGGGCATAAAATTAAACTTTGGTGATATCCACTAGTGCTTCCCCTTCATTGGGAATATAAAGCATAAGAGCCAAATCATTGATATCAAATTCATGTCTATTCTATCGACTTTAGATTCAACCGTGCCGTTTGTGACCGTGAGATTGCAATAAAACATCCGAATAGCATTCCAATAGATAGGATAACTAGATTGAACCAATTCTTTAATGTTAAAGTGTTCAAAAACAGATAAGTTAACAGAAAATAACGTGAAGTTGATTGGGGTCCCCGAACAAATTGTCCGTTCGACAAAGTCGATGAACCACTCTTTGGATGCATCAATGGAGACAAAGATGAACTAATCAAAATAGTCACCATCCAGTATGGCGGGACTAAAAAGTGAGGAAGAACCTTCCTCTTGCACATTAGAGGAGGGAGCTTCTCCAACTTTTCTCTTCTTTTTGGAATCATAAAAATTTTTGGGAGCCATTAAAAATTGAAAGTGAGGAAAAGGTAGAGATATATCGAAATTGAGTAGAGAATATGGAAGAGAAATCCGAAAGAGCTTTCAATCCAAACTTGTAGACCTTGATATGCTTGGAAGAAGGAGTTTAGGGTAGCAGGGTTAGGATTTTTGGGTGGTTTGTTACTGTTTGCAATGGGGATGATGATGATGATGTAGGGTTTTTAAAGAAGGGGCCCGACTGTCCAGCTTTTATTCTGACTTACCCTTGACCGAGTTCATCCTGAGTTTGCCCAGACCTCGGTCCGAGTTCGGTCCCCTGGTAGTCTGAACAGACTTAGACAGTTGTGATACAGGTTTTAACATTGATACAAAGTATTAATTAGAAATACTTGTGTTGATGAAAGATAATTAATATTTATATTAAATATTTTGGATTAGCTGTAGGGGCCGGATGCCAGCTAGCGGTAGTCCAAACACACTTGGCACAGTATTGCATAGACTTTTACGTGTTTTTGTCAAAAGGACCATTTTGGCTTATAACCAAAATATTTTACACAATTTTATTTATTCAGGTCAAGATAATTATAGAACTTCAACGTCCAAAATTTCTAATTCTCTTTGTATAGAGTTAAAACGATCTTTATCTAGGTGTTTAGTGAAGATGTTAGCTAATTGTCGTTCTGTGTCGACATACTCTAAACAAATATCAACTTGTAAAACATGGTCTCTAAGAAAACGATGTCTTAACTCTATATGTTTAGTGCGAGAGTGAAAAATAGGATTCTTTGCGAGATTTATCGAACTAGTGCTATCACAGTAAATAGAGATATGGTTGTAAGACAACTGATAGT
Organism: Iris pallida; assembly: GCA_029216955.1. NCBI lineage: Eukaryota > Viridiplantae > Streptophyta > Magnoliopsida > Asparagales > Iridaceae > Iris > Iris pallida. The sequence continues at coordinate 15,268,565 of JANAVB010018199.1, read as the reverse complement.
CTTCCAAGGTTTGCGTCATCCATAAAATTTGGACACAACAATGTCATGCGGCTATATATTCAGCCTCGGTTATTGATAACACAACAGAATTTTGATTTTTAGAAAACCGGAAGACTAAGGATTTTTCTACGAAATGACTTGTGCCACTGGAACTTTTACCATCGACCATCCATCTAGCAAAATTCACGTCTGAGTAACCTATCAGGTCAAATGAATCAGTTTTTGGATACCATAAATCGGTTGTCAAAGTACCTTTATGGTATCGTAGGATACGCTTAACGTTGCTCACATGTGATTTCTTAGGACAAGCCTGATATCTTGTACATAAGCATACTGAAAACATAATGTCGAGACGACTAGTAATTAAATGAAGTAAACTACCAATCATACCTCTGTACTTACGTACTTCAGTTGTTTTACCACTTTCATCCATAACAAGATTTGTAGACATTGTCATAGGAGTTCTGATTGGTTTAACATTATCCATGTCAAACTTCTTTAGCAGGTCTTTTGTATATTTGGCTCGATTGGTAAAAATCTCTTGTGAATTTTGTTTGATTTGTAGCCCAAAGAAGAAAGTTAGTTCTCCCATTATGCTCATGTCAAACTCAGTTTGTATATACTTAGCAAACTCGTTACAAAGTATCTCATTTGTTGATCCAAAGATAATATCATCTACATAGATCTGCACTAATAAAATATTCTTATCCATAGATTTTATAAAAAGGGTAGAATCAACCTTTCCTTTTGAAAAATTGTGTTCAAGTAAGAAGGAACTAAGGTGCTTATATCATGCACGAGGTGCTTGTTTGAGTCCGTAGAGAGCCTTAAGAAGCTTGAATACGTGATCTGGTCTTTTGAAATCTTTAAAACTAGGAGGTTTTTTAAGAAAAAATTTTTATTTATAAAACCATTTAGAAAAGCACTTTTGACATCCATTTGAAAAAGATAAAACCATAAAAACTTGCAGAAGTATATAACATATGAATAGATTCTAGTCTAGCAACTGTAGCATATGTCTCATCGTATTCAATGCCTTCTTCTTGATTATAGTCTTCAGCTACTAGACGTGTTTTGTTGCGTGTGACCATACCATTCTCATCTAATTTATTTTGACAAACCCATTTTGTACCAATGACCGAGTGATCACTAGGTCTGGGAACAAGTTCCCAAACTTGATTTTGTTGAAATTGGTTAAGTTTCTCTTGTATTACAGAAATCTAAAATTCATCATCAAAAGCTTTTTCAACATTCTTTAGTTCTATCTTAGAAATAAAATTTACATTACTAATAGTATCTCTATTGCTTGAACGAGTACTTACACCTTTAGATATATTACCTATTACTAGTTCTTCTGGATGATTTAGGGTAAACCGTAATCTCTTCGGCAGACTTTTTAGGTATGTGGTTGATGTATCTTCGGGTACTTTGCTTGAGGGGATTATATCATCTTTATTAGCACTATCATTGTCACGTTGACTATTCAACTCGTCGAAGGTGACATTTATTTATTCTTCAATAACAAGTGATCTTTTATTGAATACTCTATATCCTTTGCTCTTTGCAGCATATACGAGAAATATTCCTTCATCAGCTCTCTCGTCAAATTTGTCTAAATTATCTTTAGTATTTAAGATAAAACATCTGCAACCAAAAATTTTGAAATAGCTGATATTAGGAGTTTTATTAACAATAATTCATAGGGAGTCTTTTTCGAGATCGGTCTAATAAGAACTCTATTTAACACATGACATGTTGTATAAACGGCTTCTGGCCAAAAATACTTTGGAAGATTATGCTGGTTAAGCATAACTCTGGCCATATCGCCAAGAGTTCTTTTTCCACTCCATAGCATTATTCCGTTGAGGAGTACTGGGGCAAGAGAATTCATATGATAAACTATTTGAATCATAAAAGGTTTTAAAATCATTGTTATCAAATTCTCCTCCATGATCACTTCGAATACGAGTAATCATGAATTCTTTCTCTGTTTGAACCTTTTTACACAAAGAAACAGATTCAGAAAAGGCCTCATTTTTATTTGCAAGAAAATATACCCAAGTATATCGTGAATAGTCATTAAATATTAAGAAAGCATATAGCTCGTCGCCAAGACTGGCTACTCAACTTGGTCCAAATAAGTCCATATGTAACAATTGAAGCGGTCTAGAGGTACTTAGAACGTTTATTGATTTCAAAGGTGATCTGGATGCCTTTTTTTTCACACTTGGTAAAAACTATATATTTCTTGAAAGTAATATCATGTAAGCCTTTTACCAATTTCTTTGTAGACAATCTCGCAACAGTGTCCATGTTCGCATGTCCAAGACGCATATGCCAGACCTAGATTTCATCTTGAGATGTGTATAAACACTTTCCTGTACTGTTAGTATTCTTTGACAGATATAAAACATAAATATTGTCCTCTTAATCCTTCAAACGAGATTATTCTAGAAGTTTTATCATAAATAAAATATTATCCTTAATAAAATTAATTCCATAATCATAATCAGTCAATTAACTTATGCTCAGTAGGTTAGATTTTACGAAATAAGCACAAGGAAAGAGCAATAGGCCGGACCAGCCCACAAAAACGAAACGGTCCCTCCGTAACCAATCATCCATAATATCAAATAAATCATTTTCTTCTTTGGCAAATTTGCCAAGGGCTATAGTCATAGCGATCCTCCTATTCAACTACTTCAACCATTTACCCCTCCTTTGTTTGTCCACTACTTCTTATGAATCTAAACAAAAGAATTTCTATAGACCCAGAAAAGAAGAAATAGTAATCTTTGATGAACATGATAAAAATCATTATTATTTCGATACAAGACGACACAAGAGAAAGGGTAGAAAATCCTTTCTCTTGTGTCGAATAGAAGATTAGGAAGACTCGTAATCCCCCCTCCTAGAAGTATTTATTCTTCCTTTCATTTGTCCCGTCTTGCCTTGTATCCTTCCTTTTTTGTAGGCCTATTGTCTAGTACTAGAAATGGGATACAAGTAATGAATTCCGGACCTCCCGCAAAAACAGTATAAACAAAGCAAGTAAAGGGATTTAAATAATTTTTTCAGCCCTTCTCAATAGAATCCATGTGCCATTGCCAATCATGGATGTGTGAGTCGAGAAAGGCTTGAACTTGAGTACCGACTACTGGTTACCAAAACACAAGATCGAGCCTTGTTTGCTGATTCACTCGCTTGGGCATTGATCGAGAAGGGAAAGTCAGATTCTTTCTGACGTCTCTCCAGTCTGTTCAGGAGCTTTGATGATACTGATAGCGAGAGGCTTACCGATCCCTCACCCTATTTACGGTAGATCTGTTACAAAGAAAACATCTTTAATAATAGGAGAGGGAGAAGTACCTATGTTGCCATTACGAATTATATGTCCTTTTAAGTTGTTTCTAAAGGAGACATAGCCTTCTTTCTTTATCGATAGAGTTGCAAACAAAATATTATCGCCCGTCATATGTCTGGAGCAACCACTATTAAGAATATATTTTCTTCTAGTGGGAGGAGGTAGGTCCACCTACAACACAAGTTGAAGATGTAGCCTTTGCTACCCACTATCTTGAGGGCCTGGATGTGTTAGTTTTAGGAAACCAAACATATATATGCATATATACTAGCTTCCTAAGCTTACACTGATGTGACACATGTCCTCTTATATGACAATAGTAATATGTTACAGATGTGTTTGTGCTCGGTGAAGTTCGAAATCATGTACGTGTGTTTTTACAGAGGAGTGTAACTTCTTATGAGGAAATTTATATATGAATGAATGACTTCTAGCAGTTCTAGAAGTGTTGGATGTGTTGTATTTGTGTTTAGCCGTTTGATTCTTGTTCACTTGAATTACATGCTTGACAACCTGTTTACCCAATTTAATCTCTTACTTTCTAGAGACATCGCAGGCTTCATTGTACTTGGCCGTGAGTGCATCTACCCTCTTAGTAGCAATATTGTACTTCTTTTTCTCTAATTCATAGAGATCCTTAAGTTTTACATTATCTTGATTTGCTTTCTCAAGCTCCTCAAGAGTGTTATATAATCTCAATTTCAAAGAAGAAATCTCATACGTGTTACTAGAAGAAGTTTTATCTCTAATAACTTCTAGTATTTGAGATTGCTTAGTAAACTCAGATGTCGGCTGTTGGTAAGAAATCTCATACGATCGCTCCAGTTCTGATATTACCTACGGGATATAGAGGTTTCACCATATACAGCGATGCTTCAGGAAAGGGGCTAGGATGTGTCCTACAGCAGCATGGGAAAGTGATTGCTTATGCATCTAGGCAATTACGGACTCATGAGCGGAACTATCCTACCCACGACCTAGAGTTAGCTGCGGTAATCTTTGCACTCAAGTTGTGGAAATACTACTTATACGGAGAGCGAGTGGAAATATTCACTGACCACAAGAGCTTGAAGTATGTGTTCACGCAGAAGGAGCTGAACATGAGGCAAAGACGATGGTTGGAGTTGATGAAGGACTTCGACATCGATTTATAGTATCACCCCGGAAAGGCAAATATGGTGGTGGATACGCTGAGCAGACAACCGATGGCATGGTATCTGATGATAGATCGACATTTACGGGAAGACCTGGAGAAGCTCGGTATCGAGATAGTTCGGCCAGGACCAGTGATACAGATGATGGTGCTAGACATTCAGTCATATTTGATGGAGCAAATCAAGGAGGCACAGTCCACAGATGAGAGCCTCCGCAGACACAGGGCCCAGTCTTTAGCAGGATTGCTGGATGACTTCACCGTGGCAGAGGATGGATCCTTGAGGCATGGCAGCCGGTTATACGTGCCTAAGGGAGAGCTGATAGAGACAGTCTTACAGGAGGTGCACCGATCGTGATATTCTATTCACCCTGGTGCCAACAAGATGTACCGTGACTTACGGGAACATCTTTGGTGGCACGGGGTGAAGAGAGATGTATCACATTTCATTTCGAGATGCCTAGTTTGCCAGCAGGTCAAGGCGGAGCGTCAAAGGCCAGCCAGTTTATTGCAGCCGTTATCCATTCCCGAGTGAAAGTGGGAACATATTACGATGGACTTCGTCTCAAGGCTTTTTCGTTCCCAAGGAGGCAAGGATGCCATTTGGGTCATTGTTGACAGGCTGATAAAGTGTGCGCACTTCATACCCTTCAAGGTGGGGCCTCTACCGAGAAGTTGGAAAAGCTATATATGCAGCAGATAGTTCGCTTGCACGGAGTACCAGTGAGCATCGTATCGGACTGGGATAGCAGATTGACGTCCCACTACTGGAGGAGCTTGCAGGAAGAGTTGGGCAGTCAGCTCAAGATCTGTAAAACGTACCACCCGCAGACAGATGGATAGTCCGAAAGGACGATACAAACGCTAAAGGACATACTGAGGACATATGTGCTGGACTTTGGCGGATCATGGAGAGCCACCTACACTTGGTAGAGTTTTCATACAACAACAGCTAGCATCGGTATGTCTCCTTTCGAGGCACTATATGGACGACGATGCCGTATACCGCTCTTTTGGGATGATGTTAGGGACAGAGTTAGGGCCAGAGATGTTCACAGATGCAGCAAAGAAATCGGGATGATCAGAGACAGGCTCAGAGTCGCTCAGGACAGACAGAAACACTGGGCCGATGCTAGTCGCAGACCGATGGAGTTTACGGATGGAGATATGGTGCTGGTGAAGATATCACCTACTAGAGGGATGATCCGGTTCGGACGAGGCGACAAGTTGAGCCCCAGATACATTGAACCATTCGAGATACTTGGCAGGATCGGGGAGGTAGCTTACAGGGTTGCACTTCCACCCAACCTAGCAGGAGTTTACGATGTCTTTCATATGCCTCAGCTGAGGAGATACGTTCCGGACCCCAGCCATGTGCTAGATCATTCGTAGTTGGAGATCGGTCCGAGCCTTATAGTTACTGAACAGCCAGTAGAGATATTGGACATGAGGGAGAAGAGGCTGAGGCACAAAGTTATACCCATGGTACAAGTAGCTTGGAGCCGTCACTCTTCGAAAGAATCTACTTGGGAGAGGGATTCGGACATGAGGGAGAGATATCCTTACTTGTTCGACCCAACAGCCGCGAGGGAACCACCCGTTCCCGCTTAATACCTTAGAGGTCAGCTAGCCTTAGTTATTGTTTGCATTGTTTGTTATATTAAATATTTGTAGAGTCTTCTATCCTTATGAATTTCGAGGACAAAACTTTTCAAGAAGGAAAGATTTATAAGCCCCTAGATTTTAAAATATTATTTTTATAATTTTAAATAGCATTTATATCTTTAAATAAGTTATTATAAATATTAGAAATTTTCTAGAATTTTTAAATAATTTTTAAAATAATTTTTAAAGCTAAAAATATAAATTTGCAATTTATTAAATTATTTTAATATTAATTTATAATTATTTTAATTATTTTAAAGCTATTATGCAATATTCGATTTGTCTGTGCAAATTATATTTGCACAAAGCATAGCGGGGGGGGGGGGGTATTATGCAAATTAGATTTTTCATATAACTGAGGCGGTGGACTTATTTGTAATTTTCGAATCTATGGGGGGTTTCTGCAAATGGCCACCCCGATCACCGCCTTCGGCCGTCGCCATCTCCGGCTAACCCACCGAAACCCTAACCCTAAACCCTAAATTCCCGTAACCCTAGCCCTAATTCGACCGACTCTCCGACCCTATAAAGTTTTTCGACCCCAAACCCTAACCCTAAACTTCACCACGACCGCCCGAGCCACCGCCATACCCCCTTTTTTCTCCGACAAAGCTTGCCAGAGTTCACCCATTGCCAGCGCCACCGCTACAGCCACCGTCGTCGTGATCCACCACCACCACCTTGTTCGCCTCAGCGAGACGAACCCAGCGCCACCCTTCGCCATCGACCCCGACGCCTACAGCCGCCGCTAGCACCCCCGAAAGCCACTGCTCGACGGACACGTACGTGTCACTCTCTCCATGTGTCGTGTCGTGTCTCGTGTACACGTGTGTGGACTCGCCCAGTATCAACGAACCCAGTAGAGTGTATGGATACGCGAGACTCGTGTCGTGCGTGTCGTGCACACTTTGGACACAGGACTCGTGTGTCTTCGTGTCCCTAACTGTCAGGACACGAAGACACAGGACCATGGGCTAATGGGTTTGGATATCGGGTTTGGGTTATTTTCCAACCCGTTATTCTATTTCATAATAAAACTAACTCAAAACCTAACCCAACCAGCAAGCTTGAGCTGGCCCCCTGGTTAGCCGAGTGGCGCACAAACCCACCCCTGTCCCAGCGGGCCGAGTTCGAGCCTCCCTTTTGCTTCTTTTTTTTGTTTTGTTTTTATTTTATTTGTTTTATTATATATATGTATATATGTATTTATATATGAAAAAAATATGTATATGTATCTGTATATGTATTTATATATATTATTATTATATATACTGTTATATAAAATATATATACTGTATATATATATATATTTTATATTTAGTATTTATATATATATATATATTATATATTTTTTAAAAAAAAAATATATATATATATATATATATATATAAATATCTATATATTTATGTATATATATAAATGTTTTTGTATATATATTTCAAATAAAATTCTTGTGCAAAATATTATTATGTATAATTTCATAAGTTATTTCATTATATAATTTTATGACTTGTATATTTTACCACTTTAAAATATATTACAAAAATACTTTAATATTTATACTTAATTACTGTATTTTATTAATCATGGCCATTTGATGACCAAACCTAACATGGATTTTTGGGCCCAAATGTGTCTAATACATTCAGAGTCTGTACAAGTCATATTGGACTTGATTCATGGCTTTGGGTCCCGTATCTGGACTTTGGTTCAATTTCGAATACGTGGACAAAATATTAAATAAATAATTAATTATTTTCCAGAAACTGTTACTTGCTGTTTTTGAATTTATATATATATTTTAATAGCTATAAAAATATAAGAAAAAATGTCTTTAATTTCTATATTAATTTAGATAATTTAATTTAAATTTTCCATCATTTAACACGTATTTTGGCATTTTATAAAAATAGGAAAACAGAACTCATGTTCAAGATACATATGTTTGCTGATTTTAATAAATATTTATGAGGGTTTATAAATTCCAGAAAAATTAGTATCAATTTCTATAATTAACAAGGATCATTCTGTTACTTTATTTTATGTATAGTTGAGCTTTTTGTCTATCTTAGAAATTGTTGGAACACAGTGTACAGTCTGATTTATTTATTGAGTAGTTACGACTTACAAAGTTTTGTGTTGATTTGAGTTATTATAGTATTGGACCTCACCCTACACTAGTGTAAAGGCCCTAGAAAGTTAGTTTGGGTATTGTGTCACCCCACATTGGTCTCCTATGCTAAAGCCATCATTTGGCTAGGTGTCCAGTCAGAAAGTTGTGTCGCACAACTAGTGTATTAGTATTTAACTTAGTATGAAAACTAAGTTTATGTATTATTTCTGTAGTGACGAGTCACCATACATCTATAGCATTTCTATCACTACCTTGTTTTGCTAAAGGCAAATACCTCTACAAACTTTATTTACATCATATAATGAATTGTGTATAAACCATGTTAATATCTAAACTGCAAGTCGTACATATCACCATGTTTCATATGCTTCATACTGCTCTCAGTATCCACCATGCTTCATACTGTTCTCGTATCACCCACATGTTATAAAAAGGGTTAAGGGGAAACTGTTAGTAGAGTACGTGATCATGCCCCCCTTCTCTGTATGTATTTACCGTGCACGGTAACATTCTATATGTAACTTTGTCGTAGGTCTGATCCCGCGTTTGTGTATGGATATACACCGATGCAGTTAGTGAACGTATGTGCATTCCAAAAAAAATTAATATGTACCACTGTACATCCTATTTACCTATTGACCGATCACGTACATGCTACAGTTTTAAACTTTAAAACAAACATATAATGCTATGATAGATTATGATATACCATGATTCCTACATTTCTGTTCATTTCATGTTTCGTATATTTAGTTTGTTAGAATCAGTAATTGCTCCTGTCCTGACAGGATAACGTTGTAGGTATACTTACCGAGGAGGAGTTGCTTTATGATTTCTTTTATGGAGTTGCTGCCGAGGATCAGGCTTTACTTTACGAGGATGTACCTACGGAGAAACTCGTCTAGTTTGTGTAGTTGCTCGGGAGTTTTGAGAGTAGTCATGTTTTAGACTACGTATTTTGTAACTGGAACTGTATCCAGTTTTACATTGTGGACTTGTACTTGGAACATATTTATATACAAGATGACTTTTGTGTTTGGATATTTTCTGACTCATTATTACATATAGAATTGTTAGCATACTTTGGTATTATCTTATTTGTCTTTAGAGAAGCTTACTACGCTTTATCTCAAGCGTAGGCTGGACATGACTCGGTCCGACCCAACAATTTGGGTAACAGATTGTGACACCTTGTCTGACACCACGACTCGACTTGAAGAAGCCCTCAGCTTGACCAATGACGACAGTGGAGAACTACGAGTTACTGATCGATCTCCAAACGATGACAATCCAGGTCTCCGAAAACCCGAAGGCCCTGAACACCCAGATCATGAATTGCCTGTCTAGCCTATCATACGCCTATTCGATGTCCAGCTTAATAGCAATGTTTCCCCCTTGGACGAGAATTTCATACAGCGGATTATCTCTGGGGCGATCAGGATGTTGTTTAATATATTTCGACCACGAATAAATCCACTTTGCTCTTCTGATATGATTTTAGGGAGAAGACCGATATGTGATTCGCTATGATCTTAGATATAATTTTGATAGTGAAGGTGCACAAGCTCAGAGGGCGAAAGTCTTTAAAGGTCTTCGGGTTGTCTTTCTTGGGGATTAGGATCAAGTTAGCATTGGATATAGATTTAGGGTACCTGGTACCTTGGAATAAGGCTATCGCTGCCTAGTGGATATCCAACTTGATGATATCCCAACATGATCTAAAGAAGACTCCGGTAAAACCGTTCGGTCCGGGGGCGCTATGCTCATTGAGCGCACACACTGCGTCTTTAACTTCTGTCTCGGAGGGCATGAGCTGCAACTGGGTGTTATCTATGTGATCAATAATGCGCGGGATAGCCGTTAGAAATTCCACGTCCTTGATGATGACGTCTTTGGTGAATAATGTAGAATAGAAAGTCGTCGCGGCCGACTGAATGTTCCGTTGGTCTTTAAGAATACGGCCATTGTCGTCAAAGATCTGGTGGAGGTTGAGTTGTTGCCTGCGCCCCTTGATGCTGGAGTGGAAGCAACTCGAGTTCTTGTCTCCATCAATATCCTAAGTCAACATAGCTTTCTGCCTCCAGAATTCTTCCACAATTTTGCGACAAAACTTCAACAGCGCTTTATGAGGTTGAGGGAGTTGTGGGCCGAAGGAGAACCCTCGCAAGCAAACAAAATCTCCACACGAGAAATGTCGTCCTTCGCGATACAGACTGCTTGGAATATATCCTCGTAGGCTTCCTTGCTCTATATAGTGAGAGCTTTCCTAGTTGCTTTGAGTTTGGCTGCCACTCTGACAAGGGGGTCGAGATCGTTGGGACCACTCCAAGCAGCCGAAAGGATATCCCTGAACTGCAGGTGGTAACTCCACAGGTCCAGAAAGCAAAAACTTTTCTTGGGCTGGTTGTTCGATCTGCTGACCTCAATAAGGAATGGGGAGTGGTCTGATTTGGTGGTATTGATATGAGTGAGTTTGGAATTAAGATCAAGGTCAGACAACTTCGAGTTATTGAGGGCATAATCCAGGCGGGTGTATTACCGACGGGCCCCTTCTTGCATGTTGTACCACGTGAAGGCGTTGCCTGTAAACTAGAGAGGAGACAAGTGAGCATTGAAAATAAAGTCAGCCAAAGCACCAAAGTTATTATCCGTACTGGCGATGCCAGCGTCAATCTCTTTCTTCAGTTTGGCCACCTGTTCTTGACCTATATTGGCCAGGATTTTTGCTCGAACACCAGCTACATTAGGGGCTTCCTGAACTACGTTGGAGGCTTCCTGAGCCTCAGTGGTCGATCGCTCTGGTTTTTGTTAGCCATTTTCTAGTGTGCTGCCTCCCCGTCTATTATCATCCCGATACCACTCGATTCCGATGAGTGATCGGGGGTAATGGCCTCGGTTTCGGTGGTATCCCCATTAGCCTCATGAATCTCAGCGGCATTTTCCGTAAAAAGGATGTCGAATTTGTTGGAGAGGTTTATTCCAGTGTTATTGGAGGTGGTGTGGGGCCTTCCTTTTCTAGGGCTTATCTGAGAAAGTTCAGGACTGCTGGATTTTCCAGCACTGTCTTCGAAGTGAAGGTGAGAGTTAGGTAATAGGAGAAGAGGTGGCTTGTTGCTGTTATGTCTCGAAGTAGAGGGTGCCTTCTTCTGGGGTACTGTTTTCTTCAATTCAGGGTGTGCTTTAAAGCAAAGTTCGGTGGAGTGGCCTCTCATATGGCAGTGCTTGTAGAAGATGATGTTGTTGTTGTACAAAACCTTTTCTGTGAGCATTTTGCTGCCCAAGGAGATTTAGAAAAAATTGGGAGGATACTTCGACAAGTCAAGTTCCATACATATTTTAGCGTAGTTCACTTTGGTAAGGTTGCGAGTTTCTTCTGTCATCGTTACGTAGGTACCGAAGGTATTAGCGATCCTCTGCATCGCGGCAGGCACGAAGCATATCAATGGGTAGTTGGAAAGGATGACCCAGGCCGACACTGTGGCTGAATCTTCCTTGGGGTTGAAGTCTGCGGACCATTTGATGATTTCATGACGTGGGAGTCAATCCTTCCATTGTCTCTGGTCCAGACATTCTTGTGGTCGATTTCTGATGAAAGGTGAAGAAGTAAGTGCTTGGGATAAATGGGGGCGACCCTGTAGTCGGTGGTGAGGCCCTATGAGGCAATGACTTCTTGAACCCGGGCTAGCTTCGGGAAGCCTGAGGAGAATTTAAGGATGGAGGAGAGGGAGAATCAGGCCGAGAGGGAAGAGATCTCCCGAGGCAAGAAGGGCTCGTTGATGGCCGAGTCGTCAGAATTAAGCGGGGACTCCAACTCAGGAAGCTCCACATCAGAGATGATCTGAGAGTTAGCGGAGATGCGGTCTGGTCTCACAATGTCAGCAAATGATCGGTTGGAAGGGTTGTAGAGGCTCGAGGCCGTGCTCGAAGGAATCTAGCGCCCAATGGAAGAAGATACGGGAGGGGGGGACAACGAGGTGAGGGAGAGTTGTGAAGGGTTGGAAGCAGCTAGGAAAGAGTTTGGACTCGCATCCACGACTAACGCAATGGAGGGGAAAGCACCGGGAGGATAGGGCTCGGATGGCCCACTATAGGGAGCACAGCCTCCAGCGCCAGGTCTGGGTGGTGCAAGTGAGCACACAAGAAGAGGGGGGCCTCCGAGAGGTGCGCCCGTCAGGAGATGCTCCTAGGCTGGGTGGTGCATGAGGACATGCAAGAGGGAGGGGGCCTCCACGAGGCGCGACCGTCAGGAGGAGGTCCAGCGCCTTAGGAGGAAGCACCAGGTCCGGGGGCGAGCAAACCAGGGCGTTAGAAGCGGCCCCAGGAGGCATGCCATCCGCGAGGCCAACTGATGGCGTAGGGGTTTGAAAGACCAGGGGACCTGCGCCAAACACCAATGGCGCAGGGGCTGCGCAATTATGCGTTGGCGCACATGGATCTGAGAAGTTCAAATTATCGTTTGAATTTGAAAGTGAAAAAAGGGGGAACAAGCAGAAATTTAGAGGCATAAAGCCCAAGAGCGGAGGCACGGGGGAGAACCTCCATCTTCCGTAAGATGGGACGAAGTCCGGCGCTCCAACGGAGATCTGGAGACCAGACGGGAAGGACGACGGTGAAGCACAGGGGAGAAGGATATTGACGGAGGGGTGCGGGGCGGTGGGGGAGGGTGAACCAAGGGAGCCTCCAATCCCAGTAGGAACAAAAGGTCGTCCGCCCACGAGGCTACCGTACGGGGAGGGGGATGGCACGAAGATGGCCGAGCCGCCCTGGCCGTATCTCCAGAGGCGAGGCCAGCCATGCCAGTGCAGCACTGGACAAGCAGAGTGGGGGCAGAGGGGACTCCGCCGACCGGGAGGGAGGACGGGAAGAGACGCCCGACGAAGGAGAAGGGAAACATGAGCCGGATGAGAAGAGGGCTCACCTGGGAGCCGTGTAGACAGGTCGGCCGGAGCCTGCCGGAGAGCGGGTCAGATTCTAGAGCACGCCATCGGGAGCAGCTCAGAAACTCTCGAGCAAAAAAAGTTCATATTTATATATATATATATATATTATATTATATATATATATATATATATTATATTTTATATTATATATATATATATATACACAATTGTGTGTGTGTGTGAAGCTATAGGTAAATAGATGAGTGGATGTGTGTAACCTACTAGATATATTAATAGATAGATTGATAGATAGTTAGGTAGGCCTTAGAGGCAACAATTATTGTGCATACAGTGTGCTATATGATGGGTAGAGGGCAGAACAACAGCAGTAGGTGTAATAGGGGCGTTGGTGGGCAGTAGCAGGTAGGTGTAAGCAAGTAGCAGCTTGTAACCATAACAACAGTCTTGGCAGCAAACAGGAAGGAGGAATAGGTACTGCAGCGATAAGGATTGGGCAGCATCACCTGCTGCTTAGTGGAATAGCAGTAGCAGCTGCACTTTAGTCGCATTGGAAGGGGGAAAGAACTCTGTGTTGAAGCATAGCAGATGCATGTGCAGCAGTTACACCTGCAAGAAGCCTAGTAGAAGAGTTTGTACGGGCAACAATATGTTGGCAGTTGCAATACAGCAGTAGGAATAGATGCAAATGCAACAGTTCAATAGCAGTAGCAGCAGTTACATTAGAAGCATGAGTACACATGAATATTAGGACATGGTAGATTATGTAGTATGTAATTATAAGGGATATTAATGTGGACTATAAATGGCTTTATGTGATGTTTACATGGGTATTTGGGTAGTCCTATGTGTATGTAGAATTGGTTAGGATACATAAATATGTATGCGTATATTGGTAGATATAATGAGTAATAGGATATAGGATAGGAAATGTTATAGGTAAGTAAGGAAAATAGGTATGGATAGGATAATGCTTTAGATACGGGTACATATGTAGGTAAACCATAGAAAATGTATAAGAATGGTAATATAATGGATAACGGTATGTGGAGATACTAGTGTTCCTTGACATAGGACATTAAGAGGAAATAGAAAGTATAATAGTATAGGCAACAAAGGTCAAGGGTAGATACCATAGGAATTCCTATATATGTGTATAGGTAGTTGGTCGGATTGTAGGTAAGGGGTTAAGGTTGATACCTAGGTAATTGGGTATCTTGTGATAGATGCTAGGTAATGTAGGGTAAAGGTGTAGTAAGTTAGGATATTGATATTAGTGCCTTTGTGCATATGATATGGATAGTTACATAGGGTATTGGCCTAGTATGGATTTGTATAGACTAGAATACCTTGGTATGGCAAGTATGGACCTAAAAACCTAGGTATGACCTAGTTTTGACTAGTGTTGAATATTTGACCCTAAAAGTAAACCCTTTGGATAAATTGAACTAGTTTGACCATATAAACCTAGTATTTACCTAGTTTGACCTCCATTACCTAAAATTGATCTAGAAATCAGATTTTACTTTAGAAATCAATGCTTAGTACACTAAAAAAATTAATTGACATTGATATTTCATATTTAGGTCTTTGTGACTCTACTTTGGATCTTGATCCACACTAGTTGCTCAGGACCACATGCGAGTACATTCTCTGATAGTTTCTATTATCTAATATTTACTATGATTCATGTAATTAGTGATATTCTACTTGATTCCTGATATGATGGTACACATATTTGGTATAGTTGAATCCTTGGACATGAGATGTTCCGTTCATATTGTGCATAATTATCATATTGATATTATACTTGATTCACGTATTGTGATATGTCATAATTTGGATCTTCTTAATAGTCGGGATGAGGGAAGTACTAGCTAGATGTGTGATCATACCCTTATTGTGTAAGAGAAAGTATTGTGAGTATTAATTATACACCTCACGTATGATTAGCCAGGCCCTATTTTATTGTGCAAGTTCCCAAGCCAATCATATGTCAACACTATTACTTCAAAACACGTAGTTAGTATAGTTCATTCCCGTCCTTTACCTATTCAATAAAATATTCTATATTGCTCTACTAATCCTCATTACCTGCTCTATCACATAGCTGTATTTCTATTTCTCATACTGTTCTTTATCTGTCTTGCCATTTAGTTGTGATATCCAAATTTTATATTGATGTTGTCGGTTATGATTCAGTTATTTATTCTCATCATGTAGTACACTAATTATTACTGTTTTATAACATTTATCACATAATTGGAACTGCTGTTAGAGTTTGTGCTTCACTCCAGTCCTAATTGGATAATATTTTTCATAGGATCTGGAGGACTTTTGTCTTACCTACTATGGACCAGGTATAGATGAGGGCTATCTACAAAAGACCTAGGAGGTGCCAGCCTGGTTGAGTAGATACTAGTCGAGACCCATCTAGATTAGCTATTAGTACTGGATTTGTCTCCAGCTTCTGACTTAAGATATTATTATTTCTGAGTTTATGTTTGTGATGAGATAGTTAGACTCATAGATTTTGGATGTGATTCTGTATGCTTCTAGAATTCTCTTAGATTATCATATCTTATTTTTTATGACTTTATCATGCCATTTTTCTTCTTACAGTTTAATATGATTGAGTATGAGTATTATCATTATATTCTCCTCTACTCGAAGTTGAGATATCATTGACAGGAATATTGTGAGATAGAAATAAGATAGCAATTAACCTAGACAACGTTATACCGTCGATGCTACGACGTAGGCTAGATGTACCCACCTACTCGTACCCCTATATCGGGTGTGGATCATGACACATCGCCTCATCATAAGTAAGTAGATCTGCTTCCATATGATAGGTGATGAAGTTTTCTCTGAAGACCTTCAGCCTCCTCACACAATTTGATAATGGCTCAGCAAGTTGTAGTTTAAACCTTGCCTCTTTAACGGTAATCTACACCTGGACTACAACTTCTTAGAAGTACTAGCCTCTTTGATGCTTACATTATTCTTCGAAATGTCCACAATAACAATACAATGTTCTCGTGCCTGGCAAACTTGTCCTCAAAGAATTCTGTATAGCAAATTCAATGATATAATTTGGTTCTATATCAAGGAACATCTGAGCATCACTCTTTTTGGTGTATCCTAGGATTATGGTCTTTGTAGTCCTTGTTCCTCGATTATGAATCTTGATGTCATGAAGCTTCATATGCGCTAGACACCCCACACTCGATTCACATCCATGTTGGCTCTAACCTTAAACCAGAGTTCATAAGGAGTAATGTATGATTTAGAAAATGATACTCTATTGGAATAAACGTAGCCATAAGCGTAACTTCTCTCTAGAAGATATTTGGAAGACCAATAACGAATAACATAGAGTTCATCATCTCTACCAACGTCCGATTCTTCCTGACTGCTACTCCATTGGATTGGAGGGAATACAAAGTAGATGTTTCATTGTAAATTCTATTTTTTTACAGAATGGTACAAACTCATGGAAACACACTCTCCGTCTCAATCGCTTCTAAGTCTCTTAAGTTGTTGTCTTATTTGGCACTCATATTCAGCTTTGAAGTTCTTAAACTTTTCAAATGATTTATCTTTTGGTATGAGAAGATAGATGAACGTGTATTTCAAAAAGTTGTCTATAAAAGTAATAAATTACTTCATCTCGAACTTTGTGGAGAATTGCTTAAAGTCACAAATATTTGAGTACACTAACTCTAGAAGATCTGTACTTCGATTCACCCATTAGAACGGCTTTTTATAATCTTAGTCCGCTTACAAACTTCACAATTTCCACTTCCTTACTACACATTTGGAGATAAGGCCTAGAATACTCATCTTGTTTATTCTTTTAAAATGAATATGTCCTAGTCTATTGTGCCACAACTCAAGGGAATAACTATAAATATAAACTATGTTAAACTTTTACAATGAGCTATAATTCGTAATTTAGACATCCCTTCGGTACAAAAGTTCTTTCCAAAGTATGATCATTTGCAGGATATCACCATCTGACTATCATTGATGTCCATCCTCAAACTTGTATTGCATAATAGACTCCTAGATATTAAGTTCTTGGCTATAACCAGAATGTATTCTACATCTCCAAGGTAAGTGACTTCCCTATGTCAGTTTTAGCACCACTGACCCAATCCTCAAGACTATAGCTGAAGACTTGTTTTCCCTTGAGACCTTCACAAAAGTAGGATGTTAAGTGGTGAACAACTCCTTCTTTGAATATATGTGGCAAGATGCAGCCACATTCATCCACAGAAGCTTATCTTTCTTTTTTGGTTTTGTTTTGGTTTGGACCTAGAATCCTTTTTGACGTGACACTTCTTGCCATAATTGAAGCAAGCCCTGTCACGCCCCGATTTTGAAGAATCGATAGTCGTCTCCCGAGTATGAGCAGTACGAGCCTAAGTTGTACTTGCACAAGGCAATTTCATAAGGTTATCCGAAACACAACAACAAAGAGAGTACGCAGAGATAGTGAACAACACATTTAATATAGAAGGAAACTTTACTTCATTGATAATGAACATTATTTACACGACTCTATTACAATAGTTGCCGTGCAGGCTCACAACTTGACTCAAATACAAAATGAATGCTGATGAGATAGTCGTTCCATACATTACATCCCTTTTTACGACTAAAACATTCAAACCACCTTCTACCGAGGGGAGTCGAGCCATATTGTTTGGACTAATGCAGAGTCTTCAAAAGTGTTGATTCAAGCGTTCAAGCACACGAGCAAGGCTTCAAAACACCCGAGCGTCATCTTGTTTGTTGGCACGCTTCTCCTAGTTTGTAGTATCGCTGGAAAGAGAGGATCAATACATTACAATATTTTTAGTAATCTTTCTAGCCATCCTAGTAAATTTTATGTAAACAGCTAATAAGGCGTAAACAATGTTGTAAGCTACGATAGAACTTACCCATGATAGAGCGAGCCGTTACAGTATAAAACTTACCATGTTCTTTCCTATTCAATAGATATTAATCACTAAGACAATGTATATTTATGTGAGGGTCACTGACAATGTTAAGCCATATTGGACTATAGTTGGGTCAGACGATGATCCTTTCAAGGCGGGTACCGGTCCCTATTTAAAAGCTCTCGAAGCCACTGTTATCTGTATTTCCCTAGTTTGAATCGATTCTTTGTCCTAGGCAATCGTTCGAGGAACTGACTCCCTTATGCGTAAGTTGTCCATGACCATACCAGACTAAACTAGCTACTGAAGCATGGTCAACCAAGTCAAAAGAATTCTAACCATTTTTATCATGTTCCGCCTTATCGTGGCAATAGTTATTCAATAACTCAATCTTTGCTTAACACAGTTCTATAACAGGCATAATATAGTAAGCATGGAACAGTTCATGAAATGACAGTTGTAGTAGATGTACATAATAAAGCATGTAATAGTTCTATGATCTACTACTATAGAATTAAGCATTTCAATTCGTGTATGTGCATCTACATATAACTTTCATTCATCGCTATCGTCGATTGATTGGAGAAAAAGAGTGTCAAGAAGAGAAGGGTTAAGCCACTCACCGTTGATTGAATAAAAAGAGGGAAAGAGGTCTTAAGCGCTGAGCGTCTACTAGGCAATTACCTGAAATCACATAAACAAACGATCAATACTCTTTCTTTTACTTAAGGATCCGATATGAAGTACGAAGTTCGAAGAATGCAAGAAATAAAATCCATCAAAAATATTCATGAAAACATATTTATAAAACCAAAACAAAAGAAGTAAGTGAGGAAAAAAAATGGAGCAGGGGAGGTCTCTCCCAACTTAGCCGAAGAGTCTTTCCTCAAAACACATCCCGCTAAATATGGAACTTGATTCTAAAGAAGCCGATCCATAATGAGGAAAGGATCTTGATTCAACCGGTCTTGACCAATCGGTAGCGGTAGTATTTCTTAACCGCGCTCCCCGTGTCGCAAATGAGGAAAGGGGTATGATGTTGGGACGGGGCACTACAAGCCCGTTTGTTGCTAGACTTGGGCTTAAAAGAAGCTGACTTCACCTTCAAATGGTTGAAGTCCTTCCTTTTGTTGATGTAAGAAGTTTTCTTCCTTGAAAACTTTAGAATATATCATATTTGTCTTAGCAAACTATTTGGATAGAGTATCCATTTTTATTTGGCCCCAAGCTACATCTTTAATATGAATCCAATGTAGAAGATCTCCTAGCTAGATCTCCATCTTGTTGTGGTATATATCAGTTATATACTTTTTCCAACCAAAGAGAGAGTTTTGAAATGATGGCCCCCACTATGAACTTGTCTCTTGAGGCATAACTTTCTCTTTAAGCTTTTGCTGCAACATCAGTAGTTCTTTGACTTGTGGAAGCATGTGTTCTCATCTTCAAATTGCATCTTAAAGAATTTGTTGAGAGATGTATTTTAGAAATCTTCTGTCAACTTTGTACTTTTTTTATGAAGGGACCCCCATATGTCTCTTGCAAGCTCCTTCTTATTGTATGACTCAGGTATGGAATCATCCATGGAGTTGAGAATCAATTACTTCCACAAGTTGTTATCTTTTCTCTATTTCTGTTGTGAGATAATGGTGTCTACCCAGATTTTATGCATCATCCATTTCTGGAAGAGTGGGTTTTGATCTGTCAACGCAATCAATATTGACTAGTTGAAGATTTCGATATATCTTCCTCTTCCAGATGTTGTAGAGCTTTCTATCGAACTTCTCAAGTTTGTGAAAACTAGTGTCGAAAAGACTTGCATGCTTTTTCATCTTTGTCATTCAGATCTTGATTTTAGATTGTTATTATCAGGTTAAAAAGATTGCACAAACATACATAAAAAATCAAAAATATATAATTGATTGCAGCCCTGTGGACTTATGCAAACAAAAACAAACAAACTTTGCTCTGACTACAAATATGAACAAAAATAAAGAATACATTCTTGGAATCGGATATCAAGCAACAACAAGATGCCAAAAACAGAAAGAAATATAAACTTATGCAACCACAATTGCTAAAATGAGAAATGTAACAAGAAATACGATGTAGAAAGTGACAACTAAATGGGGGTAATAAAGATCATCGTTGTTCAAAGTCGGATTCAACCCTTTTCGTTGATATGCTCCCAGGAACAAAAAAGTTCATTAATGAATTTCTGGAACACTCTTGTCACCCTCACAGTAGATCTCAAACTGGAAGAACGAATGAAATAATAATACTTTGTGGATCTCTATGGCTAATGATAACTCTCCTTTTGTAGCAATATATTTTCTCTCTCTCTCTCTAAAAGAAAGAGAAGATAATATATATGGGGAAGGTATGAGCCAAACCCTAATTAGCCGCTACGAACTTAATCCAGAGATAATCCCCACGGACAAGGGGCGGTTACTAAACATTATCCCCAAATCCTGAGGATAGGGGGCGGTTATAATAGATTATCCCTCGCGCCCTCAAGGCCCTAGTTTGCACCTTTCGTCCATCGCCCGAGTCTGAGTCAGAATTCGAGTCTGAGCCTTAGCCCGAGTCTCTTTAGGGCTTAGCTGCTAAAGAAAATTTTAATGAAATAAGTGAAAAAAAATATTATTATTCTTGTGTGTCATGATCATTTACCTCTAAAAAAGACCCAACCATACCAACTACATGTGCTATCACTACTAATGTGAACAAGTTAAAAGAATCTTATATAAAAATGCATACTTGGGATGTCACATGAATATGGGACTATTTCCTAGAATTCAAGATCAGAACTGCAACATAGACTATCTTCTGTAACTACCTAAATTTGTGATATATTTTAAGAATTTATTAAACTCATTAATATATATATATATATATATATATATATATATATATATATATATATATATATATATATATATCTTGTGTGTGTGTGTTATTTGCTATTAATATTTTATATATATTAAAATTCTTGTTTAAATTTTTTTGAAATTATCTTTTAGATATATAGAAAGATATGTGTTTTAAAATATGCAAATATGTTGTATATACATAAATATATGTGAATATGTGGGCACATAATATATAAGATTATATATATTTTGAAGATATTATATATCTTTTTTAAAATAAATATTAAGATACATTTTACTTATCTTTAGAAAAAAAATTAATATGATGTTATTATTTCGAGGAACATTAACTTCACAAACCCGAGCCCCCCAACCCGAGCTCCCCCATACATATAAGTATTTACTAAAAAAAAAAGCTCCTAGTGCCGTGCCTGCTTGACCACCCGACCACCTAGCCTAGTCGCGCACCTCCTGCTGGACTGTCGGACCCCGGCCGTCGCACTGCAGCATCGATAACAATAGCAAAATGGCTGCAGCAGCATTAACAACATCAACAACAAATGCATAAATTTATAACACATTTTTTCGATCACCATGTGATTATTTTGTGTGGCTTCTTTGACTCCTTTCAATTAGTTTAATTTAATTCACCTTGTGTGTGATGCGAATCGAGTTCCAAAATTAAAAAAAAAATCAATTTTCTGAATATTAGAAACTGTCCCAACGTCCCATATTCGCATTCGATTTATGACCACATTATCACGAATGTTAGAAAATTGCTTGAACAAAGTTTTAGACAACCTGTTCGAGATCAAAACCTATTAATTAGTTTATTTTGTTACTTTATTATATTTTGTTTAAAATTAGTTTGAAGTTGGCAAAAAATCTATTTTAAAACCTAAAAAAATCCTGATATAGAGTCTGTTCCGACAATCTAAGTGACTTGGTCGCATGCCACTTGCATCGAAAGGTGTGTATGGACTTCGTACACGTGTGAGATTTGACAGAAGTCGATGGTTGCGTATGCCCGACGAATTAGATGTGTATTCGACGAAAAACCTAATATCGACCAATTACTTCGTGCATGCTTGTCACATCATGAAGAAACTTGTGCTACTGGACTCATAGCATTTTTTTGGTCATGTGAGCCAAGTTTGGTCCGATTCTAAGAAGGTTCACCAGATCGCCGTATTGGCGGGCCCACGATCCGATTCAATGGACAATTTTGTGCATTACTCACCAGAATCCAATGGATATACGGTTGAAAGTATCGTCAGACTGGACCTGTAGACATATAACTTGAGGACTCCTATAGACAATGGATTGGCATGCTTTTCGGTGCAAAATAGGTCTAACGACGAACATTATTTTGACCCAAATTATAATTTTTCCCCTGTGTCCAGAATTGGACTTATGGGTAGGTGATCATAGACTTTTTTTATTCCAAAAATGATGGTAATGGTTATTTCAGCATATCAGAAGGCATTTTCGAAAGTCCATCTTTGGTTTCTTATATTGCCTTGATGAGTTTGCCTGCAGGACGTCATAGCACAACCTTCAGGCAATACACCTTGCCATATTTACTGCTTATAATTATTTTATATCTTTATTGTTTAGTTCCTGCATATTTACTGTTGTTTACTTCTAGTTCATCCAGTTGCATCTCTATTACTATTCATGATTTACCTATTGTTGCAGTTATACATGATGCAAGTGCTAGTCATATTTTCATTCTTATGGACCTACAGTTAAGGGACTACCTCTTGTTAGTAAGTATTTTAGAAACTTTGACACATATATGCCGTAAGATGTGTGTAAGTTGTGAGTAGCATATAGAGGTAACTTGCGAGTTGGTTGATCACCAGTGCACATACGTTAGGTCCAACTGCCAAATTGTAACGCTCCAGTCCAAAAATACATGGGACTAGATACGTATCATGCCAGCTGTATACATACGAGTAAATGAAAGGCTCGTATGTATACATAAGCTGTAAAATGTAGAAAGCCATGCTCAAACTAAATCACATCCACAAATATGAAGTTTTAATGATATAATCAAATAGTCATTCGTACAAACGTTAGGCGGAGACATATCTACTACCAACAAGTTTAAATAAGAAAGAAATATACAAATAACTGATTTGGTCGAGCAAAGCAAATGACGAGTATAAGAGCAATCATCACGACGGAATAGAGCGCAAGTCATGGCCTTAGCTAGAGCACCTGCAGAAAGTCACAAAACACACTTGGAGAAATCACCAGATCCTCAGAGGGACGTAACAAGATACAGGAAGAACATGCCATGTGTAACTGTATCAATAAATACTATAAACTACAACACAACAGGGTACCTAACCATCTAATTGATATGCAATTTAGAGGACAATGTTCTACGCAGGGACAGTAAGGATTCACACAAGCAAGTAATAAAGAATGGCCAACAAGTAGCGCTCATCCGAGACACTATCGGCCAGGTAACAAGTAGCGCTCATCCGAGACACTATCTCCCAAATGTGTAGAAAAGTAAATATAGCCCCTACGCTAGTAGCTGTCCCCTCCCCCCAATGATACTATACATGCATCGTAACCACGACACACCAATATATGTCACTTCTACAACACTGTTTTATAATAGTTAACTGTCAAGTCTTCTAACATGCACCTATTGACAGTTATTCCTACACATGCGTACGGGTGATCAGCCAACACACAAGTGACCCCTACATGATACTCACAACAGTTTGCTATTGATTATCAAAGAACAGAACAATTTTATGGGAGGACTGAACTTTAATTCACAATTACAAACTCGCTTGAACAAAAGAAAGCCAAGGAACAAAACCATGGAAAAGCAATCTAAGTACAATTGTTTAATTTAGATTCTAAGGGGTGACGGTAGAGGCTCCGAAAAGTGCTATCAACTCTGCCTTACTCCTTGGACGATCGAGCGCAACCTCGGCTCCGACAAAGAAATACCCAATCTCTGTGTGCTTTTTGCTCTGTGTGTCTCTGTGTGTGTGTAAAGGAATAATCCCATGCTATTTATAGGAGTTTGTGATGAGTGGGGTGTACTTCCACGTGGCCACATCCTTGTAACTGTGCCTTGAGAAGTGGGCAGTTGGGGATTGGTTAAGATTAATCTTGATCTGTTTGTTACAATAAATCTGGACTGTTATGTCGGTGCAATAAATCTGAACTATTATCATCTATTGGTTGCAATAAATCCGAGTTGTTTAAGAATTAGTCAACTTCTCCCATGTGTCCCAACTGCCGCTATGTTGTAAGCCGCATGAATGGTACATCCTGGCTGAGCCGCATGAAGGACTGTCCCCATGATTGAGCTGCATAAGAGTGGTCTCATGACTGAGCCGCATGAGAGTGGCCTCATGACCGAGCCGCATGAGGGTGGCCTCATAACCGAGACGCATGAGGGTCACACAGGCGATCCGCATAAAGAACTTTCTTTGGATTTGTGAACTGTGCCAGCTATCATAAAGATTTTCTCGTCTTTTTTATGAGCATGTCGCGTCTCTTCTTTATGTCAGAGCCATCATTTCTGTCAGATCTGTCACTTTGTGTCAGAGCATTAATGGCCAGCTGTACGGAATAATTATGGCCAGCTGTATAGGCCTATTTCGAACCGTATAAGGCCACGTGGCTCCTCATGAAGCTTTCTGAGCCGCATGATGATTTCTGAGCTGCATGAAGCTCTCAGGAATCTTGATCCACATGAAAACTCCCTATGTTTTGAGCCACATGGAGTTTCATATTGATTCTGGGCCGCATACAAATTACTATACTTTTCCATGCTTTCACAAGACCCCCTTCAAAGTTTTCAATTTATAAAATTGGAATACTTTGAATAAGAAGCCTGGGTATGTCCGCATAAGCTCTTCATGCCGCATAGACTTCTCTGGCCGCTTAGGATTCTCTGGCCGCATAAGCTTCTCTGGCCGCATGATGGTCTTCGTGCCACGTAGGCGTCTCATTAATTGCTTTTGATTTGCTTTGATTTTTAAAGCTGTCTTTTGGATAGGATCCCAAGAGTCAGTATTAAATATTTAGATTTGCCTTGATGATTTTGAGCATTCTTTTTTGCATAAAAGGGGATAGAATCCCAAGGGTCGGCTTTATCTTCTAGGCAGCACGAAATCCGAAGCGTCTATCGGTTCACACGCCCCGCCAGCCTATAAATATGAGTAATTTTTTAAGAGAGAGATTCTTTACTCTCTTCTTTCTTCAAGCTTTCTTGCCCTAGTCTCCGTCTATTCTCCTCTTTTGATCATCAATGGCTCCCAAGGCTTTCTCCAGTGCTGCGACAAAGGTCAAAGGAGTTGTCTCCTCGTCGGTGATCTCAGTTCATTTTGACGTTCATTCTACTATTGACGGTAAGAGCGTTGAGAAGAACTGCATAGATTCGAACCCCAACCATAATGGCTATGTCGTATGTTTTATGCGTGGGCTTTTGGCATGTAATGCTCTCTTCGTCTTTATTGAACTGCTTAAGTTCAGTATGATGAATCCGTATATGCTGTGCTGTATGGGCTGCTTGAACGTCTCGTGTCCTAGCCGCATGGGGTATGCCTCATGTCCGAGCCGCATGAGAGTTGCTTTATGACTAAGCCGCATGAGAGTATGCTTCATGTCCGAGTTGTATGAGAGTTGCTCCATGTCTAAGCCGCATGAGAGTTTATCTCATGTCCGAGCCACATGAGAGACGTCTCATGGCCGCATAAGTACTTTATGCACCGGGCCGCATAAAAACAGAGCCGCATAAGCTCTTATGAACTTGACTGCATGAAGACCCACTAAATAGAGCCGCATAAGCACTTATGAAGTGGGCCGCATGAAGACCCCTCAAACAGAGCCGCATAAGCTCTTATGAACTGGGCCGCATGAAAACCCACCAAACAGAGCCGCATAAGCTCCTTATAAACTGGGCCGCATGAAGTCCCACCTAATCAGAGCCGCATAAGCTCAGAAATATTAAGTGGTTTTTCTCTGGCTATCTTCTGATTTCTTTCTTTTTTCTTTTTTCAGTGAAGTTGCCAGTCAATCCTGCTGGAGAACTCTTGGTAGGTCGAGCCTAATCTGCTGTGGGTGTTAGGTTCAATCATTTAGTTGATTATATGTAGGACCTGTTTTCCAAAAATGAACCTGAGGAGAGGCTGAGAGATATCAAGAACTAGTCCTTCTACTTTCTCTCGGGCATGATGAACTCGAGGAAATTGGGAGGCAAACACCTGAAACCTGCGTTCCTCTTTGGGGATGCCCTGACTGTAAAGAACCCCAACATTTTGGATATATCTGAAAGTTGGAGTTTTTCTTCTAACGGGATGGCGATCCACATTCCTCAGATGGAACGTTACTTCCCGCTGCCGTAGTTCAACATGCTGCCAATAGACAAAAAAATGGTGGACTCCTTGACTCCGAGCCGGCAGGGGATGTTTGTGGGCGATATTCACTATAAAAGAAACTTGGGGTCAGTGGTTGCGAGCAAGACACCGATCAGCTGCTACGTTATGGGGTTGGCCCCAGGTAGCTTCTTAAATGGGCAGGATCCCAACTTCCAGTTCTCTTACGTTGACACTTTTATGAACCAGCTTGCTCAGAAGGGGTCCTACCCCACAGGTCGGTTGGCACTGCTGAATTGGATGAACCCATCCCTTCATGGACCAACTTGTCCATGTGGATTTTGCGGACATACGAGAATCTCCTGCGCGAGATTGGCTTGTATCATGCCATTCGGGGCACCTATTATGGTCTATCCATAAATAAGAAACTCTTCATTGCTTTTCTTGAAATGTACAATCGTCGAACGGGGACCTTCTTTACACCAGAAGGGGAGATGGAACTCGCTCTCCACGAGATGCGTGAAGTCTCCAGCCTGTCCTGGGGAAATGAAGTCTTCGAAGCGTATACCCCCACGAATAAAGAGTTCGAGGAGTTGGAGCTGCGGTTCCCGGGCTTTATTGCTGTCTATCGGGAATTACTGTGTCACCACAGCACTTGCCAGCAGATGTCGAAGAAGAAGAACGATAGCTTGGAAGGGAACCTTCCTCATATGAAGGCTTGTCTCTGTTACCTTTTTAAGCTTGGCGCCTCAGGCCGGATTTCTCTCCAAAGTCCTCGAACCCGGGAGGAGGTGTAGGACCAGGTGTCGACCGCCAAGAGGGTGAAAACCACAGGCGACAGATTTGGGAGTCAATCTGACTCTTTTACTTATTTTTATCAGAATACTCAGAAGTTGTCCGAGAAGGCTCTTCTGGCGGGATTTCTGATGGTATGGCTGCGGAACTGCGTAGTTTCGGAAGGGGCTGGCTCTATTGAGAGAATCAGCCATAACTTTATCCTTCCTGCGGTAAAGCTAGTCTTTGGGGCCAGTCTAGCTCTCCTCCCTGCCATGGTATGCAGCATACGTCGTAACCTCCGTATTTTCTCGTCCAAGGTCATTGCCCGTGATATGGCGAAGGACTTTGAACGAATTGAGCTGCCCTATCATTATCTGATGGGGTGGCTGTTGATGCACTGCCAGTCTTTGATGAGGCCTGGCTCAGAAGATGATGTAACTGCTAATGATACTTTCATCTTCCAGTATCGACGTATGCCCTAGGAGTACAGTACTATGTCAGCCTGTCGGATGGCGCTGGCGAGAGTGGACAGATACACCTTTTTTGTGTCTGTTCCTTATTTTACTGATAAAAAATCTAATGGTGTACATCTTGATGGCACTGGACCTCCTCACCTCTTGTCCGATAAAATGCTCCTCTGGTTGCAGAACATCCGTCCTGCACATCTAGTATATCGCAACCGTAACTCCATCTTCTTAGAGCCTTACTTACCCAGTCGGTTCTCCCTGTAGTTTGGGTACAATTAGATGTTCCTGGAAAATCCTAGCTCATGCCTGGGTTTTGAGGGTAGTGTCCTTGACGGCATCCGGGCTTGGCACTACTATAATCCGGTTCACACCCGTACCAGCTTTTATGTGCCTGATGTTAAAGAGTCAGGGCAAATTTTATACTTGGCGGCTCTGTACCATGTTATGGTGAACAAGCCCCCTCATGATTTTGACTCAAGTAACAGTTTTATTGTTGGTACTGGCTTGGAGGAGAAGCCAAAAGGGGCCAAGACGAGGGCAAAGAAGGGGAATGCAGTTGAGGTGTCAGACTCAGAGTCTACCAATATGGACGAAGAGGATGACCCCGATAACTTGACTCTTCCTCCTACAGATGATGTGGTGACAGATCTACCCCCTATTGTGCCTGGTCCTTCAAACAAGTGAAGCAGGCGTGAGTCCGCTGTTGGCGGCATAACTTACTCCCGAAAACGGGCTTCTGTCAAGCCTCGTGGGCCAATCATTAGGGAGAGAAGCGATGATGTTGATGTCGTTTCGAAGGTGAATCGAATTACAACCATCTTTTTTAGCTTTTCTTTCCTGCACTATGATCTGATCATTCTACTTTTCTTTGTAGGCGTCAGAAGAAGTGGACTCTCGAGAGCCAGCTACTGTCTCTGAAGTCGACCCAGCTCTAGATACTTTAAATAGTGATATGAGTACTGAGCTTATTTTTGCCAGGGTTCTCCCGACGACGGCTGAAGTTCCTCCCTTTGCTAACATCTCAACCCAGGGCGATGTAGAATCTACTAAGCTAATCCCCTAGGTTGCTAATTTCCTAGCTGGGTGATGCTGACCCAATTGCGTCTACCTCCGGGGCGGCTGGGGCAGAGGAACCAGCTGTATTCGTCTCAGATGTCACTGGTGTATTAGAAACGGTGGTTGGGAGTGAGCCTCAGCTTCAGTAATCCTTCCCTGGTAAGCTAAGTCATGTCTTGACTAGTGAGGAGGTTCATTTGCTCTATCTTCATATCCTTCGGGTTAAGCTGATCGATGGTTGCTCCGGACATACAGGTCCTGCTCCTTCGCTGCCAACGACGGACATCATCGGGGGAGAAGTCACCAAAGGGGATCTGGTAGAAGAAAGTATGCCTCCTCCTCCTTCAACTCATATCGAAGGGCCTCCTGCCGGTTCGAGTTCGGGAGAACAGGCAGTGGAACGGTCGGGACGAAGAGAAATGGTCCCTGCACCCTCCTTGGTTTATGTGGCTCCGAAGGTTGACCTTTTTGCCCTGCCAAGTCTCCGGATTCTTCAGGCTGCGGAAGAGGAGATGGCCGCTATTCAAGCGTCCTATCACTCGAAACTTGTTTCCCTAGTGGCAGGGGCGTCAAGTTTCGGTGCATCTTCTTCAACTCTGCCAACTACTCTTCCTTTGACGCCGTCTTATTCGAAAGTTCTGGATGAATCGTCAAAGGACGTGGTTGACAGTTTCTACCGACACCTGAAGCGAGGGATTGAGGCTGCCGTGGAGAGGGGAACATCTTTTGTATTGGCCCGTCAATGTGCCCGTGGCCAGATTAAACTCCTCAGAACCCTCCCCGGTGGGGCAGGAATGGTTGAGCTTTTGGAGCCCAAGTTACTAGAAGCTGATCAGCTGATGGCTCAGTATCAAGGACTGCGGCAAGTCGATATGTCTTCAGCAATAGATCAGGAGCGTGCCTTCCTTTTAACTGCCATGAAAAAGATAAGGATGGTACGGGAGACGTCCAAGCCTGCTCTGATGAAGGACCTCCGAGATTTATCGCTGAAGTACGATCAACTGAGTCACAGCGGAGAGGACTGTATTGCTTATGAAGATGCCGCCTCTCGTGGGCTAGCCGGTACCAAGGAGCAGATCCTCCAACTTCAAAGAAAATTGCTTTCTTTGGATTCTGAGCTGCAGGCCTCACGCGAAGACAAGGAGCTTATTTTTCGGGAGATCGACAAGGTCACCCGAACCTCAGATGCCTTCGAGCGTGCCCTGAAGAAACTTGAAGACGGTTGGCAGGCACATACACATCTGGAGGATGCAGAGAAGATGACGCAAGAGGCTGAGTGCCGGGCCACCCAGAGAATTGAGCGGTCGACGTCCAAGCTGAAGGACCGGCTCCAAGAATTATGTGTCGCAGAACCATGATCGACTTTTTTTCTTTCTTTCTTTATATTTCTTCATCCTTTTGACAGGGACATGGTACCAGAAAATGTAGTACTTATGATTTAAATAAATGACTTTGTTTGTATCATCTTTTATCTGTTGTACTTGTACTGCATCTTTGGTATTATGTGTTTGCCCTATTGGGGGACTCTCTGTGGACCTATTACCCTTGGCATATCTAGGTTTTAAGTATGGATAATAAGCTTGATAGAGATACCTAGAACGACTCTGTGGTAAGGTGGACATGGAAGTTCCTGGTATTGGACAAAATAATGCCATGGAACGGCTGGGTTCCTGAGGCACAAGATTGTAAGAAAAGAGGTGCGTGTAGTAGAGAACCTAGTACAGCATTTGTGGTCAACTGCGGACATTTGTGGTCAACTGTGGACATTTGTGGTCAACTCTGGACATTTATGGGACTATCATCCTTGGCGTATCCTAGTTTTGGGTACAGATAATAGGTCGAAAGAAAACTGACATACTTACTCAGAGGTAATGAGGACGTGGTAAATATTGGGGCTTTACAATGGAGTCTTCCTACTCAGAGGTAATGAGGACGTGGCAGGAGTAGAATCCACGAAAGGTACATAGAACAACTCAGAGGTAATATGGATGTGGAAGTTCTACGTAAGGGGTGGTTTATTTTTGATGGAAGTGAAACAACTCAGAGGTGACATCGACGTGGAGGTTTCAGAAATTTTATGGATCTGTTACCCTTTTTATGCACTAAAAGTGCGGGTAATAGATTATGAGGAAAATGCTCTTTTAGGAAGGAAGTTCAGAGGTATGATCATACATGACTTACTACCCAGAAGATGTGATATAGATTCATTTGGAGTGACCAGAGTGTAAGTTCAGCGGTACCTAAGGGTACATAACTCAACAATCCGGTTGATTCGGCGGATGATGTTTAGACATAGTATTTTTTTAGGAACTTGCCATTGATGGACATCATAAGCAAGTCTCTATTTTGCTTTGCGAGATGGTATGCACCATTGGAGAATACAACCTCGATGATGAATGGGCCTTTCCACTTTGGCTGGAACTTGCCGACGGTTTGTGAGTCATAACCATCAGCCTCTGGGCTGCCAAAACGAGATCGCCCACTTGGAACGTTCTGAGTTTAACCTTCTTGATGAAGGCACCAGAGATGCGTGCTTGATAAAGATCGATTCGTTGTTGAGCTAACAGGCGCTTCTCATCTAAGGCCTCCAACTCTTGTAGCCAGCGACGGTAATTATCGTCCGTCGTCAATCGATAAGTGAGGGCGACACAGAGCGAGGAAATTTGAGTCTCCAATGGAAGAACTGCCTTACTTTCGTACACCAGAGAGAATAGTGTGTTCCCAGTGCCGTTCAGACTGTAGTACGGTACGCCCATAAGCATTCGCCAAGCTTTTCATTCCAGTCCCATTTGTTTGAGGACATAAACTTTTTGAGAAGCTTGATTATAATTTTGTTGAATGCTTCAGCCAAACCATTAGTCGTCGGGTTGTAGGGTGTTGACGCAATATTCTGAATCCGATGTTTGTCGCAAAACTGATAGAAGGCGTAGCTTCCGAACTGCGGACCATTATCGTGGATGATTCTTTGAGAAAGTCCAAAGCGATAGATGACGTGATGCTTGAGGAAGCTGATCACGTTTGATGTCTTTAGTTCTGCAAGGAGAACAGCTACCGTCTATTTGGAGAAGTAATTCGTAATCGCCAGTATGAAACGGTGTCCTCTGGATGAAGGTGGAGTGATTGGACCAATGATATCCATTCCCTACGCCTCAAATGGCCAGGATGCCACTGTCGGATGTAGGAATTCGGATGGTTGGTGTATAAAATCTGCGTAGACCTGAGAAGCTTTACACTTTCTTGCATAGTCTATCGCATCTGCCACCATCGTAGGCCAGTAATAGCCCATCCGACGAAGGCGGTCTTGTAGTTTCGGGCCAGGTTGATGGGCCCCACAAACACCGTCGTGAGCTTCGCGTACAGCTTCTTTGGCTTCTGTATTTGACAAACACCAGAGCAGTAATCCATCATAGGATCGTCGATACAGCATCTTTGTCTCAGTATCGTAGAAGAATCTGAGAGAACATCTTCTGATAGAGGTGGCTTCTTTCGAATTTTTGGCAAGATGCCATAGACTGCAAAGGCGATAAATGGCAGCCTCCAGTCTTGTGTCTCGTCGACCGTCAGGGCAGAATATCTCTCAGCAAATTGGACGTTGTTCTTAGGACAGACCAATTCTTTGCCTGTGACGTCAACCAAATGATGAGTATGATTTGGGACCGCTAGAGAGGCGGCCATTCCTGCTAAGGCGTCGGCTTCAATGTTCCGGAGTCTTGGAATATGTTCTATGAAGAACCATTTCAAGGATGTGATGATGGCGATTGCTATCTGATGATAGGGGATCATGTCTTCATGGCGAACTTCATATGAACTCCAGATCTGGTTGATAATTAACTGTGAATCGCCATATGCTTCCAGGTACTCTACCCCCAGTTCTTTCGCAAGTCGGAGGCCGATAACCAAGGAGTTGTACTCGGCCACATTGTTTGAACAAGGTTCTGTGAGTGAGTATGCCCGATTAATCACCAAGTCGGAAGGAGAAATCAGTACCACTCCGACCCCAACGACGATATTGCCCTTGGGCCCGGTTCTTGAAGCACCATCAAAGAACATTCGCCAGACGGTATTGTGGGAAGCTATATTTGAATTGGCAACCTTGTATAGGATTTCTTCGTATATTCTGGTTGACTCCGATCCTGGATGGGCTTATAAAAAGTCTGCCAGAGCTTGACCTTTAACAGCCCTCTGCAGGACGAAGATCATGTGGTAGGGGGATAATAATATCGCCCAGGTTGCGAGGCGAGAGCTGAGTGCACCCGGCTTGGTCATGAGGACCCTTAAGGGGTTAACTCGTGAAATGACATAGATGGTTTGTCCTGTAATATAGTGTCGCGTATTCTGGATAGCGAACACCAAAGCAAGACATTCCTTCTCTACGGCGGTGTATCTATGCTCAGGTCCTATCATCATTCGACTGAGGTAATAGATAGCTTGTTCATGTCCTGCCTCATTGTTTTGTGCTAGTGGAGCACCGAGGGAATGCTCCATCGCTCGTACATAGAGCAGAAACAGCTTTCCAGCGACCGGGGCTACCAGGACTGGAGGGTTTGACAGATATTATTTAAAGTTATCGAAGGCGTATTGTTACTTTTCATCCCATATGAAGGAGATGCCTTTCTTCATGAGGTGGGTGAATGGTTGACACCGCCCAAAGAGGTTAGAGATAAACCTCCTGATATAGGCTAGCCCCCCTTGAAGGCCTCTGAGTTCTCTAAGATTTCTCGGAGGGCCCATCTCCATGATTGCCTTCGTCTTCTCAGGGTCTATATGTATTCCCTGGGCAGTAATGATAAAACCCAAGAATTTTCTACTGGATACACCCAAGAAGGATTTTGTGGGATTTATCTTCAAGTTGTGCGCTCGCATCAGGTTAAATACTGTTCTCAGATCGTGGAGATGATCTCCCTTAGAGCGGCTTTTGACGGCGATGTCGTCGACGTAATACTCCACAGTCTTACGCAGGTGATCTCTGAAGATGATGCTCATAGCTTGTTGGTATGTGGTGCCGGTATTCTTTAAACCAAAGGGCATGACTGTGTAGCAGTACACACCAATTGGCGTTCGGAATGATGTATATTTTTCGTCATCAGGAAACATCTTGATTTGTTTGTATCCTGAGAAGCCATCCATGAACGACATGCATTCAAAGCCACATGTGTTATCGATCATTATATCCATAATAGGAAGAGGGAAATCATCCTTAGGACATGCTTCGTTCAGATTTCGAAAGTCGATACAAATTCGGATCTTTCCATTCTTCTTGAGGACCTGTACTATGTTGGCGACCCAGTCTGGATGTTGTTCCTCACGGATGAAGCTACTGGCTATCAGTTTGTTGACCTAAGCTTCGATAGAATTTATGATGTCTGGGCGGAACCGTCGTTGCTGTTGCTTGACCGCTTTTGCGTCCGAATGAATGTTGAGCTTATGGAGTGCAACCTCGAGGTTTAGCCCTGGCATGTCTTCATAGCTCCAGGCAAACAAGTCAATGTACTCTATAATGAGTTGCAAAAGCAACTCCCACTCTTCGTCTGTTAGGCTTTTACTGATGAAGATTGGCTTTGGAGAGGATTCATCGCCGAGGTCAACTTGCATGACCTTATCTTCGGTAGAAGGATCTCTCTGTTCGAAATGCTTCTCCCACTGCGCATCTAGCTGCTGAACCCAAGGCTCTAACTTGAGGAGCTCGGGTACATCTTCATTTTTTATAGGCGTCAGCAAATGCCATATTGACATACCAAACTTGCCTGAATAGGTCCCCGATGCTGACATCCAAATCGGAAGTGGGCGATCCGATTGAATGTGAATGCCATTCGCATTCCTCATCCGAGCTCTCA
Organism: Iris pallida; assembly: GCA_029216955.1. Taxonomy (NCBI): domain Eukaryota; kingdom Viridiplantae; phylum Streptophyta; class Magnoliopsida; order Asparagales; family Iridaceae; genus Iris; species Iris pallida. The sequence continues at coordinate 15,234,044 of JANAVB010018199.1, read as the reverse complement.
GGAGTTGTTGCGGGTGTAACATAGCCTAGACCATGTCTAGTTTTGTTGTAGTAATCTCGTGGTTTTCCAGCCGGGACCGGCAATTGTAAAGGTAATCGCCGACCGGTGCCGTAATTCAAGCCTGGCCTAGTCTCCATATCATACCCCTATTTTTGCATGAGGTACTTGGATCGTGAGCTATACAGATAAAGGGGCAGTCTCTCAGTGTCGGGTTCGAGATCAAATTCTTCTATCCTGAAGGGCTATGGATCATTCTTTCGGCCGAAGATGATTGGATGGTCCTCTCCATCGACTATGAAGCAAGTGCCTTCTACGGGAGTGAGTTAGTTCGCGGTATAGACATTTGTCACTTGGGTGTGTAGGTTGGTGCCTGTACCGTATTCCATAGCATATATTATACAAAGCTTATTAAGCTTGAGGTTCTTCAAAGATAGCCCTTTATCGATAAAGTAAGGTATCTTTTCAGGTGGGATTACATCGTCAGCAGGAGGAACATCAGTGTGGGCATCCACATACTTGGCTAGCTCTAAATCCTCTTCAGCCATCCCCTGTATCAATGAAGACTGAGAGGATGACCTGGGCAGCTTGATTATCAGGGGCTCCACTGGTGGTGCTGAACGTGGGGTCGTAGGCGCACTAGCGATCCCTGGCTTAGCGCTTGGTGCTGGACGTGGAGTTGTTGGCTCACTAGCAATCCCCGGCTTAGCGCTTGGCTGTCGACTTGTCCTGGGAAGACGAATCGTCATAGGCTTAACAGAAGGATTGATCTCTTCTGTTTGTCGTTGGCTGGCTCTTGGCAGCCTAATTGCCAGTGGCTCCGTAGTGGGTTTTGGCCCTTGGCCAGACCACGGCAGTCGAATTTTCATCTGCTCCTTTTGTGCAGTGAGCACCTGGAGACTAGTTGCTTCTCTACACAGAGTGGCTATAAGAGGTGCAGTCCTGCCTGGTTTGCGGGGCTGGAGATGGATTCTCAAGTGTTCCTCAGGCCCTGCAATGGCCTCCGTCTGCGCTTGAACATCCTCCTTGATCAGGTGCCTCTTTGATTTTTCGTACAAGTAGGAATTCGAATAATAGGATTTGACCCCTTTGAAGGGATCGATGTCAGCAAATTCCGTCTTTACGAAGTCGTGCTTATCAACATATTTGAAACATTGGTGTAATATGGAGGGCACGATCATATAATCATATATCCACGGACGCCCTAGGAGAATATTGTAGGAGGTATCTACGTCTATGACATAATAGGTCACTTCCGACTGAAGGTCGCCAATTTGTCATTTCAGGAGAATCTTCCCAATGGGATAGCTCCTCCGTGAATTGAAACTGCTGATGGCGGTGCTGGTAGGAGTCAGCCGATGCATAGGGATGCGTAGGAGGTGAAGCAAGCTCTTCTGAATAATGCTTATCGAAGAACCGGGATCAATGTGCATCCGATCCACCTTGATGTCGCCGACGTATCCAGTATAATACAGAGGGCGATCGTGTAGGTTGGTCTTGATAAGCATATCCTGCTGAGTGAACATAATGTTAGGCATTGCACCTGTACAAGCGCTGTCCTGGAGATCTACCGACGATCATTCCCCTGTAAGCTTGACCTGAGCCAGATATGCGTCGGCATTCTGGAGTGCTACACTTAGTACGACGCGAACATTTTTGGAGAGTCTCAGGAGCTCATATAATGACAATTTGGCTGGTGTGTTGGCCAATTGTGCCAAAATGTCAAAATTGTAGGGCTTCTCCATCCCCTACGGCGTGTCTTTCCGGAGCGGCTTGTCAAAGTGGGTCTCCTTTGGCTTAGGCTTATCGGCCGGCGGAGGCTGAGAAGGTCCTGGGGTATCAGCAGTGGCCTGCTCATATTCTTCAGCCGAGTTACCCGGCATAGGTTGAGTTTGTGCCCCAGACCGTGTAACGACAGCTGTCGCTTCTTCGACGTCGGCTGAGATTATGTGGCAGGACTTGACTTTCCCGTCCTTCTTCTTTCCAGTAGAGGATGATCCTGGCTGGGTTACTTCAGATACTAAGTCCGGGTGGACCCACATGACCTCCCCTCGTGATGTGGTGAGGGGTACCATCCCAGAAGCCTGGTCTCAGGAAGGTGGAAGATTAGCGACCTCTATTTCTGCCCGGGGGACGGGTACTTCACCGTCTTGGTTCCTTGTCGACGGGAAGATGTCGAATTGGACTGACACTATGTTGACAGTGACCGTCACCTCCTCGAAATCAATGGCCAGGGCCTTGGAGACGATGAGGTTCTGGATGTACCGTTTCAATTGGAAGCAGTCTTGTATAGCATGGTGGACGTAGCGATGGTAGTGACAGTACTTGGGGCTCTCCATCTCTGCAGGTCGAGGTTCACGCCTTAGTAGAGGGAGCTGAATTCTGTCTCCTTGTAAGAGCATGTCAAAGATGGGCTTGACATGACTATCCTCGAAAGAGTAAGTCATCTGCGGCCGCTGTTTTTCTGCCTGCTTCAGTTCGGGCTTCCGGGCTGTGTTGGCCACCATAGCCTGTTTTCCCTTGTTGTCTCGGTTGTTGGAGGAATTACCGATGTTGTTGTTGTTGGCATTAGGGCGTTTGCCCTTGTCCTTTCCATCCGAGATGTGTAATCCCAGTTGGCGAGCTTTCTTCAAATTGGCTTTTGTGCTAGTGGCACTGATGATGAAGTCTTCCAGTCCTTAAATTTACTTTGCCCATCCAGAGGCTGATTATGGGGAGCAGCCTCTTTTGGCAAATTTTAATTAAGGAAGAGTCCGGATTACCGAAAGGCAACTACATCGCAGTTTGGCAAAACTGCTCAATGTAGTTCCTTGTCAGCTCTTTCTCTCCTTGAACAATGTCCATGAGGGTTGACATGGTCACATCTTGTCCCATATTATAGAACATCTCCAAGAACATATGTTTGAAGCTGGCAAAAGAATAGATGCAGTTGTCCGGCAAGTTGCGGTACCAGTCAAATGCGACTCCCTCCAATGCCCCAACGAACAATTGTGTAAGGATGGCGTCGTCATACGGCAGATGATCTGTTGTGACCTCAAAGTAGGTCACATACCGACTTGCAGATGTCTTTCCGTCGTAAGGGTTGATGTTGAATGGTTTGTATCGAGGAGGGAAGGGGACATCTCTTCATGCAGCGGGATACGACTGTCGTATCCTGAGGTCCTGAGAGTTTTTTCGGGCGTAAAACATTGCTCGGAGCTCCTGGACTTCTCTTCTCGTCTCCCTGGCCTCTTCTGCAGCAGTGGGAGCCAACATTCCGGGTGGATTGTCGCCCGCGGTTGGTGCGGTTGTGTTTGAGTCCGCATTGACGGTGGGACCCAAGCTTGTTTGGCCAGGCGTCCTTCCTTGGAGAGCCGGTAGAGCCGCCTTGATCTCGTCTACTGACTTAACCAAGGTATGAAGTATGGACTCAAGAGTGTCGAGGCACTGTCGATCACTAGGACCGTCTTCATCATTTTCAGTCATGAATACTATTCTCACATGGGGAGCAGTGGAAGGGACTGTAGAAGACGTGCTCTCCGAATCATACCCCCGAATAGAGAAGTCGTCGGGGTACGTAGGAATGTTCTCCTCTAGTTCGAACTCAGAGGAAGTGGCATCCCTGCATAGAAGGTTGCCTCATCTTGGCACTTGTGGACGTCTTCAGGGACGTCAGAGTCTGCTACATCTGTTGGAGGGATTGCCTCCCCAGGTTGATCTTCTTGGAACACCGGATTGTTGTGGATGTTCCGGGGAGTGCTACCCCCAGCTTCGGCTACCCCCAGGGATGTAGATGACGAATCTCCAAGTATTGAAGATTTCGTCTTCGAGCGGGTGCCTCGATAAACTCCTCTTGTGGTGGTTGTGGACAACCGCTTGGATGAGAGTTTCTTAGCTGCGCCAGTTGAGATTATCGGACTGGAGACATTCACTTTCATCCCTCCCTTGCCGGTGGGGACTTTCCGGGCAGAATTGCAAGAGGTAAAAAGAAGCACCTCATCTCCCAAGCTTTATTCTAGGATCGGTCCTGGCTGCTGCAGTCGTTGGAAGATGGACTGCCGGTCCTCTTGTACTGCTGTCTTGTTGCAGCAGCAGTTGACAATGACTTGAGTGTAGTGATGTCCATGGAAGGACTCTCTGCACACCAAGACTTCTTCTCTTTCCTTGTGCTTGTGAAGGATCACATCACGTAAGTCAAATGCATCTCGAGCAACCTTTACACTCGTTTTGTGGGTCCGGGAGTCCCGAGCGCACGAGTGCGTAGGTATCATATTTGCTCCCTGACGCGGGGCTAGTAAAAATACTTGCCCTTGATCATTGTTGGAAGACTCTTGGGAACCACCTTGTCTGTTGGCCGTCGGGGGCTGGACAAGGGTGGTTTTGTACAACTTTCCATCAGATGCCCGCATAACAGTTAGCGGGACTCCTTGATGGTCAGAAGTTGGGACAACTGACTGAGCTCGATGAGCCCGCACTGTCCTAGACTTTTTCACTCTAGCACCCGAGGGCACGTAGTAGGAAGAGTCCAAGCAATTCCACATAGAGTCTGGCACATCTTCCTGGAAGCATCTGAAGTCAGGACTGCATGAGAGGCGGTCGAAGACTGAACCCGAGCCGCATAGGGCAGATGGTCTGCGATTGGGATTGGATGCCGCATGAGCCATCTTCTTGCGGCGGGGCTTGGTGGACGCATAAGCATACTACATGCGGCTGGGATAGGTGGCCGCATGAGCTGTCTGCATGCGAATGATATTGGCGGCCGCATGAGCTTTCTGTATGCGGCTGGGTTTGGTAGCCGTATGAGTCTTTTCCATGCGGCTCAGATTGGTGGCCGCATAAGCCTTCATGCGGCTGGCGCCCTTATACGGCTTCTTCTTGGACCGCACAGAGTTCCCATTTTCTTCCGCAAGTCCAGCATCGTAGTGCTTTTCTTTGCCAGACATGGGGACAGCAAGGTCCTCTGCGACCTGAAGTGGGGCCGCATGTGAGTCTTCTCCGCCGTCTTGGGCAGCAGAGAACACTTCATCCAGAGCTTGGGAAGGAGCAGCAGTTTTTGTAAAACTCCTAAATTTCTACTATATTTTTTTTATCAATTTTGGTACTGATTTAAAATTTTTGTATTATACGTCGCGTAGTTGTATTATACGTCGCGCACGAAATTTTATTTCTTTTTCGAATTTGCACGACGAGTGCGAATATGTGCGAGCGTACATATTTTTAGAAAAATATTTTTTTCTATTTTTATGGTTTCAAAATAATATATGTAATAATTACTTCTAGCTATCATTTTCGAGTTTATGATTTTAATTATGAAAAGCCTTTCATTTATACAGCTATAATAATAAATTATTTTTCCTATAAAATGGTATATTAGAAAAGTATATTTATGTAAACATTATTTGTACATACATATATATTTAGTAATTATTTATTAGTTATTTTAAATAAATAGTATATTTTTGAAATTATTATTATAGCATTTTTAGAAAACATATTTTGAAATTATCGTACCAATTTAAATCTTGATTTAAATTAAATTAGATTTAAATTGGATTGGTATTGGATTTGGATTTGATTTCATTGTTTTAAATTAAGTAGAGAATTATCTACTTTGGGTTTTAAATATTCCTAATTCCTATCCATTTGGGAATTCCCACATCCTATAAATAGGCAGGTACTCCTCCAATATTTCTCCACAATATTCCTCTAAAAATTCCACAAACCAAATTTCCACCCGAGGATGTGCACCGTGTCCGTGTTCCCTCCCCGTCTTATTCCATAATTACAAATACATTTCCGTCTCTCCGTGTCGGACAAACCCCGACACAAATAACTCACTAAACTAATCCTAATCCTACTCCTAATCTGGCCTGGACACCATCTCTGGCCGGTAGCGCAACCCTCAGCCTCTATCCCCCATCCTCCCGACCGGCGACGACCGGAGTGTCCCCGACTCTAACTGCTTCCTCCTCCGCGATCCCTCGCCTACCTCGGTCGTACCGACTACCATCATCATCCTCCTCACCAAACTTTACCGCAGCCCCGGCCAAACTCCGGCCACCCATCCTGGCCACCCCCGACTCCGACAAAACCATCTAAACCACTACCCCGACACCATAATTACCAAACCAGCCATCACCGTCACCTTCGCCACCATGGACCACCGGCCTACTCCTAGCCTCCAATGCCACCACCAGAAATTGGAAGAAGAAGGGAAATCCCTTACCTAACTCATCTCTGTCGCGGCATGGCCGAGATGTATGCCGCCGCCAGATCACGACTCCAGGTAGCCCCGTCCGGCCTTCATACCTCCACGCTGTCGCGTCCTGGCGAGCTGTCGGACCCGCACACCCGCCTACGTCTCCCTGCAGACGCGTCTGCACCCCGGACCGCCGGAGCTGGCGGTGTAGCTGTAGCTTCCCTTCTCGGAGAATTTTTCAAAATATTTTTTTTGAATTATTTATTTGATTTAAATTGTGATTTTTAGGATTTTAGAAATGATTATTTAGTTAATTATTACGGTAGATGACTCTAGCCGTAGTTGAGTTTTAAAGTGCTAGACGACTAGAATTTGTGGCACGGGAGATGTAGCAGTGTGCCTTGACTAGTGTACTAGCCATGACCGGAGAAACCTAGCCATAGGGATGTCGTAACTAGGAAAACCAGGCCAAGTTGTGACATGTCCATTATAAATAGTTAATTATTCATTATTAATATTAAATGACGTCTAGGTGACCCAGTCGCACCAAACAAGTCAAACTGAACACGAACTGAACCCAAGCCCATGTAGTCATGCGGTACGTCCAATGACATTCGTGTTGATGCATTTTTGGTATGATTGTGTCGTATTCCATTTTAGTGATCTAAGGAATATTTCTAAATATTCTTAATTAAATATTATAAATATTGTTATTAGTTGATATTCAATAATGTTTGTATAAGATAGGCCTTGTATATTTTCTGGGATTACTAGACGGTGCAATAATGGTATATACTTTATTAAATTTTGTTATTATTTTATTATTATTATTATTAATATTGGGGTTATTGAGAATAGACTATTTATTATAATTAGTTATTATTAATTTATTCTTTATCAAAAGAATAAATATTTGCGTGTATGTGTATATATATAAATATATATATGTATATGGTCTATGTGTATTTATATGTAAATATATTATATATATCTATATGTATATGAGTGTATATATATATTTATTTATATGTATATATGTAGATATTATATACGTGTGTATATATATATATATATTATATATATATATATATATATATATATATATATATATATATATATATATATATATATATATATATTTTACGTGTATATATATATATATATATATATATATATATTTTTTTACGTGTATATATATATATATATATATATATATATATATATATATATATATATATATATATATATATATATATATATATATATATTATATATATATATATATATATATATATATATATATATATATATATTTATATATATATATATATATATATATATATATATATATATATATATATATATATATATATATATATATATATATATATTTTATATATATATATATATATATATATATATATATATATATATATATATATAGATTGTATTTTCTGTTAAAATATTCATTTAGGTTTTTGGAGATTTATTATATAAATAAATATATGAGTGTATATATATATATATATATATATATATATATATATATATATATATATATATATATATATATATATATATATATATATATATATATATATATATATATATATATGTATATGTATTAATAAAAAAAAATATGTGTATTAATAAAGAAAAAAAAAGAATAGCAAACCCCCAACCAGCCCAGGCCCACTCGGCCATTCCCCTCTCCCAGCCCAGGCTCAGCTCGAGCCCGAGCAGTCCTAGGTTTTGGAGATTTATTATATAAATAAATATATGAGTGTATATATATGTATATATATACATGTGTGTGTGTATATATATATATATATATATATATATATATATATATATATATATATATATATATATATAAAGAAAAGAAAAGAATAGCAAACCCCCAACCAGCCCAGGCCCACTCGGCCATTCCCCTCTCCCAGCCCCGGCTCAGCTCGAGCCTGAGCAGTCCCAAACCTGTGTATACCGAGCAGATTTATCCGCGGCTGAACCGAGCATATAAAGCGAGAGAGAACTCGAGAAACCACCAAACCCTAACGCCACAACCGCGCCCCCACAGGTGTCACGCCCCAGAACCAGAATACTGGAGAGCGGGGGCAGACACAGCCAGCTACGTATATTGAAATGGAAACCACCTCGATATACGGTCACAGCTGTCTAGAAATATGAGGGTCTACTACAAGCCAACGGTCTCTTATGGTCATGAACAAGCCTAATGTCTCAATCACAAGCAAGTAAGTAAGGTCGCAAGATGTATGATCATTAAATATACAATAAAAGGCGTCCCAAATATTACATATCAGCTGATCATGAAGCTAGTCGTACAAAATGCGAGGACTAGCAAGAGTTTAAGTCATACATGATCAACCCTAGGATTTGTTAATCATGTTTACAGCCCGTAGGCAGACAGTAAGTAAAAGTGCATCGAGCTAACAGGTGCTCGTCGGCTAAACGCCTCAAAAGAATAAATTTATAATAGAGTGAGCGAAACAAAATAGAAAACCCACTCGTAGCCCGGGTTCCTTCTAGTCGCCACCATCGGGCTGGAAGCTTGGTAGATCTTCGGGAGCTGCTCCAAAATCTGGCCACACAAAACCAGCTGGGTCAACCCCAGAAAGAGCAAGTGCCACAAGGGGGCCACGAAATAAAAACAAAAGCCAGCAATCAGCACAGAAATTTTAAAATTAAAATTACGAAAACACGTCAGGGTGATATACGACGAGATAACCATGGAACTATTCCGATAGCCAGGTTACAACCCGTAAACCAGACAAGGACCGGGGTTGTAACCCTTCATCTGAACAGAACTTGGTTTCCCACCATTTATCGACAAGATAATAATGTAAGAAATCAAGACAGGAAGCAATCTTATACTAGATCAAGACATGGCTAAACTGGTTATACTTCATTCAATCAAGCACGGCCAAGCAGATACTACGGCTTACTACTTTAACTAACTAGGGTTATCACAGACCTAATTACTAACAAGATGCAGTGAGATTGTTCCACAGCCACAAGCCCTGCAGACCATCCAGGCTACCCAGGACGAAAGATTAGGGTTGAATTCAGGTGGGTACATCGCCCGGGAGACAAATGTACCCTTAGGTGACTTAGAGGGTGCAACACTCGACGGTGCGCTGGAAATATACCCTACTCGACGGCAGGCTACAGATCCCAAGAGCGCCCAGGTAACGGGATTGCCTGTAGCTGTGTCATCTCTTCATGACTACTGTGTTATTCTAGTTATTAACCTTAATTCATTTTAGTAGGTACTCCTGACCGTGGTACTCAGGAGTCCCATCCTAGACATGATGTAAGACAGGACAAGTGGATTTAACAAGCAAGCAAGAAAGAACCACCCACGGTGTCAAGTCAAGCCAAGTTAAGTTATCAAGATAAATCATGTCAGGGTACTTGTCAGGAGTGCGCCACGACGGGCCACTATCACGTCAGGTTGGTCATGTCAGGAGTACACCACTACGGGTTATTGTTGTGTTATGCTAGTTCCTTGTCATACCATGCCATGTACAATAGTCATTCCAAACATATTAAGTAAAATCAAGTTTATGACAAAAGGCGTAAGGATATAAATGGGCATAAAATATCTAATAAAATATCAATATACAGGATAATAGAAGAGCCAAGCTTAAAGAAATAAGACCAAACTCCAAGAGCCTGGGTTAAGCAAGGGGGTCAGGGGAGCAGCGTATGAAAGTCACGCACGCTGAGAGAGCAACGTAGGTGAAAGTCACGCACGCTACAAGGAGCAGCTGCGTGAAAGTCACGCACGCTCAAGGGAGCAGCTGCGTGAAAAGTCACGCACGCTCAAGGAAGCAGCTGCGTGAAAAGTCACGCACGCTCAAGGAAGCAGTGTACGTGAAAGTCACGCACGCTACAGGGAGCAGCTGCGTGAAAAGTCACGCACGCTCAAGGAAGCAGCTGCGTGAAGGTCACGCACGCTCAAGGGAGCAGTGTACGTGAAAGTCACGCACGCTACAGGGAACAGCTGCGTGAAAAGTCACGCACGCTCAAGGAAGCAGCTGCGTACATGCAAAAGCACGCAAGCAGAGAGCTGCGTACGCGTAAAAACACGCACGCAAGGGCTGGGTCTTCTTCTCCATGGCTGAGAAGAAGCTCTCATGGCTCCAAAACTTCAAAACCTCATAACTTGGCCATCCGAACTCCAAATCCAGATTTCCAAAGTTCTAACCAGGGTGGAATTGAATGCTCTTCCACTCGGAAACACCAAAACCCATGAAAATCCAACTTAAAGAGATCAAACCATGCAAAAATCCGAAAATAGAAATAACAAAGATCTAGAGCAAAGGAGACTTCAAATCACAAAACACCAAGCTCTAATGTTGATCACCATATCCTAATCTAGCAAATGGACAAAAAAAAGAGGGTTCTCATGTAGTGGCAAGGTGCACTTGCCTAGGGTTAGGAGAATTATGGAGGAAGGAGAAGAAGAAGAAGAACAAAATTAATGGTGGAAGTTATGAGGAGAGAGAGTGGTTGGTGGGGATATAAGGAGGGGGAGTTGTGGTGGGGATGAGGGGTAGCATAGGGCTAAGGTGATCCAACTCACATAAAACCGAACCAAACCGAACCATCCCCAATAAAACCGAGCCATGCCAAAACTAAAATACGGGAAATACCAAAATCCCACAAGTTGAGAAAATAAAAAAATACATGCAAAATCCAGATACGAGTATAAATACGAAATATGGAAATACGAAAAATGAGGTGACAACAGGAGACTCATCACCAGCACCGCCGCGCGCGCGCCGGGGCTTTATCGGCGGCCGGCCAGCCGCCACGGTCGCGCTGGACTGGTCGCGCGCACGAATGGCAGGACAGCGGAAATGGTAGTCGGCCCCCAACTTCGTAGCGTGCTCTCCGCTTTATTCCTCGACGTTTTTGGAACCGTCTCCTTTTGGTATGTAGCCAACCTATACGGGTTCTACATCCCTTCAATTGTTTTTATTTTATATGAAATAGGCAGTCTGGTATCTCGCCACAAAGAGACCAAAACATGTTTTTTTAAGTATCAACATGGCAGCCCCGACCCCGTATTGGAAGACCATAACTGGTCGACCGTGGGAATATAGAAACTAATTAAAGACAGTCCTAGATAACCTATAAGGCTTCGAACCCTTTTCACGGAATTTGTTTTCGTCGACTACGTGTCGAGAAATCGAATTCTGAAGTTGACCAAAGAACTGTTTCGAAAACTTAGAAAACCATCCACGCGACGTACGTCCCGCCATTTCGGATGACATGGTCGCACACCGTAAGCATCGAAACTACGTAACGGCTTCGTGGTCGTGTGGGCTTTGGCGTAATTCAAATTGGTCGCATGTGCGCGAATTTGATGCGTATCCGTCGAAATTACCGTATCGTACACTTTGGTAAATTCTCCAATTACTTTGTGCATGCTCGTCAGATCGAGACAAAACTTGTGCCTTCC